>PVLA01002958.1:0-215281 GCA_004027455.1 Hydrochoerus hydrochaeris
GACTCCATATTGAGCATTACATAAAAACATACACATGTGAACTACACAAATTACAATTATCAGTACAAAACATTCCAAGTTCCCCGCGCCCAATTCCCACATGCGGTGTCCTTTTCCTGGAGAAGCGATTGTCACAAGGCATGGATGGACTAGGACGTGGCATGGACAGAAAAGGGCACTGCAAAAAATAACAACATCTCACCACTGGTTTTGAGAAATAAAAAGCAAATAGCTTAATGAATTTTGCAATATGAAACACCGTATGTACGTGGATGTCTTCGTCACTTTCCTGTCACTGGATAAGACTTGACATCCACAATTTAAAGGAGAAGAGTTTTACTTTGGCTTATGATTTCTAGAGGGTTTAGTCACAGTTGGCTTCTAGAGGATTCAGTCCATGGTTGTCTTCCTCCAAGGCAAGAAGGGCATGGCGGAAGGGTTGGTGAAGAAAAGCTGCTTATGTCATGGTGGCTGGGAAGCAGAGAGAAAAGGGAGGAGCCTGTGAGGGAGACATTCCCTTTCAAGTTACAACCCCACCCAGTGGCTCACCTCTTCTGACCAGACCCTGCTTCCTAATAGCACATCTAGCTATGGATTCCTCAGTGGATTAATGCATTGATGATAATGATACCCCCATGGTCCAATCAGCTTCTGAAAGACCAAACTCTGAACACCTGAGCCTTTTGGGGGACATTCTAGATCTAAACCATAACAGGGTTTAATTAGAATATTAAAACACATGAAATGTTGCTTCTTGTGGGGTGTGGTTTACACCTGGCGCCCCCTTTGATATGCATGCTGAAATTAATCTCCATTTGGAGATAAAAAGAAGTAGACCCTTTGGAGAAGTGATTAAGTCACACAGACTCCACCCTTGTCTGTGCATTTATGCCTTACTAAAGCCTCAATAGGAGTTCTCCTTTTTTTCTTATTTTCTAACATAAGGCATCATTTTAGAAGCAAGACCAGCCCTCACTAGATATACACCCTGTAGGTGCATTGACCTTGAACTTCTGAAATTCTAAAACTGTGAGAAGTACATTCCTATTTCTTATAGATTACCTAGTATCAGGTATTTTGTTATAGTTGTCTTAATTACTTTCCTTATTGCTAAGACAAAATATCCAACACTCAAAGTTTAAAGAGGAAAGTTTGTAGAGGTTTCAGCCCATAGTTATCTGGCTCCAAGGCATGGCAGAGGGTATCACAGAGGAGAAAGAGTTCATGCTGTGGTAGGCAGGAAACAGCAGCAGTGGTGGCAGCAGCAGCAGCAGCAGCAGCAGCAGCAAGTGAAGCAGCCTTCCTTTCTCCCTTTGTATTCTATCCAAGCTGTAAGCCTATTGATTCATGCCACTTGCACCCAGGGTGGGGCACCCTTAATCACAACATCATACCCTTGACTATAGCATGGCATACCCTAGATTTAGTCACTTCCCAAAACTCTACCAATGATTGCATGAAGATTTTGGGGGACACTCAGATATAAGTCATAATAGTAGCACAAACGTACTAATTAACAGAGACTTAACTGATCTACATTAAGCTTTCAAGTGACCAAATCTGCTTGCTAGTGTTATTCTTATGTATGTTATTACCCACAAAGTAACAGATAGATAAACAAAAAATATAGTTTTAGTCCTGGAACTTGTTTTTAACTCGCTAGTCAATGTTTTATCACTGCTATTAAATGTTCATTTTAATGAATAGGAGGTAGGCATTTATCATCTCTTTAGGCATGAGAAGACTAGTTGAGTAGTTAATTTAAATTTTTGTGTGAATAATTACCTAATGAGTTTTTAGGAGATTTATATGTAGCTTAATATTTTTGGTAACTTATTCAGAGATAGGTCACATAGGTCAGGTCAGAGGATTCTCTTACTGTGATTTTTTAAAGGTTAGTGTTTGTCTAACCTAGTTGAGTTTTTATGCAGTCTAGGAGCAGAATAAATTATTGGATCTCAAAAGGTCAGAATGTATGAATCAGAGAGCAAAATCTAGAGTCCAAAACCAGGCAAACATCTGGATTTCATAGATGCTGATGACTTACGTATAAAGTAGAAGTGACACATATGTCAGGGCTCTCCTAGATGGGTGTGGCAGAGGCATAGGCAGGCATCATAGAAATCAAATATGCCAGTATATTTATATTTCTGACTGTTTTTGGAAAGGTCTATTTTCAGTTATATTGGGGAACTTGACTGACAGACAACATGCATTACTGGTAGTTTGCATGAGAGCAATTGTTATAGTTTTAAACATCAGTTTTTAGATTTTTTTCATAGAAAAGCCTTGCTAGCATTTATTGGAGGGAAAGTTAATTTTATGTAATTTTTCTATGCAGAAAAAATGATCAAGGGTAGATGGAATTTTGCCAATAAGACAGTTTGGTTCTGTCTAACCAAATAACTCTTTTGAATAAGCATTTGTGATTTGCTCACAATAGGGCTTTGAAAGTGAGAGAGTTACTGAGAGGTGTGATATGTCTTGTGTTAGGCTACTAAAATAATAAAGAAATGTTCTAGGAAATAAAATCACTGCCAGGAATTGAAGGGCTTAACACCCTAAGTTACTTGGGATGTTACGGTAGGTGCTCATGATTACATACTCTAGAAGTGCCAGCGATTGGACTTTTGAGTTTGATCTTTTTTTTTTATTTAAAGACAAAAAAAACCAGAAAAAAGGTAGAAATATTACAGAATTTCAAGAAAAGAGGAGAAACAGTAAGAAATCACTAGTTAATAAATTACATATTGTTCTTTTAGAAATAGTTTTTCAAGTTACAAAATTAAAGCACACAAAGTGGACACTCAAGCTGTGAGAGTGCAAACAGATCTGTTCAATAATCCAACAAGAATCTAGAAATATGGTTATCAATCCCACACACCTAAACATACATGCAGCTATATCTTTTATAGCACTTCCTATTTCCTTTTTTTTACAATAGCAATTATACATTTTTAGAATTTTATTTAAAGAGAAGAAAAAAAGCAAAACAGGAAAAAGGGTAGCAACAATACAGAATTATAAAAGGAAGAAAGAAAAAAGAAAAATGAGAAAAAGCACCACTAAGAAATCAGTAGTTTATAAATTACATACTGTCATCCTGGATGTAGTTGTTCAAGTTAAAAAGTTAAAGGGTACATAGTAAACATTCAAACAGTTAGACTACAAACAGTTCTGCTCAAAGATCCAACAAAGATTCAGCAATATAGTCATCTATTTTACACACTCAAACAGGCATGCAGTTATTCCCTTAGAGCACTTTCTTTTCCTCTCTTTTTTACAATAGCAATTACACATTTTGGTTTTATTACACTTGTAGTTCTTATTTACTTTTTACACTAGAGACACAATATGATATTTATAAATATGATTCTTGTTTATTTCATGAATGAGGATAGTCTCAAGTTGTCTCCATCTACCTATGAAGGCCTCAAGATCATCCTTTTTAATAGCTGAGTAATATTCCATTGTATAAAAATGCCATATCTTTTTCATCCACTCTGCAGTTGATGGACATCTTGGTTGTTTCCAGGATTTAGCTATTACAAATTGTGCAGCTATGAACATTGGGGCACATATATCACTGTGATATGAACTTTTCAGTTCTTCTGGAAAAATACTAGAAGCAAAGGCAATTCTAGGAGGGGACTAGCTGGATTGAATGGGGCTTCCAATCCTAGTCTTCTGAGAATTCTCCACATAGATTTCCATAATTGTTGCACCAGTCTACATTCCCACCAACAGTGGAGCAGTGTTCTTTTTTCCCTGCAGCCTCGCCAACATTTGTTATCAGTTGATTTCTTGATGGCAGTTATTCTTTCTGGAGTGAGGTTAGGGTTAGTGTTGTTTTAATTTGCATTTCTTGAATGACCAGTGATGGTGAACATTTCTTCATGTATTTATTTGCCATTTGTATATCTTTCTCTGAGAACTGTGTGTTCATCTCAGATGCCCATTTTTGGAGAGGGTCTTTGAATTTGGGGAGCTTGATGTTTTTCAATTCTTTCTATGTTCTGGACACAAGTCCTTTGTCTGAGGGGTTGCTGGTTGAAATTCTTTCCCACTCTGTTGGTTCTCTTTTCACTTTGTTGGTGATTTCCTTTGAAGTGCAGAAACTTTTCAATAATGTGAGATCCCATTTGTTGATTCTTTGAAGTGTTTCCCATGCAGTTTGCGTTTTGTTCATGAATTCTCTGCCTACCCCTATGTCTCCAAGACTTCTACTACATTGTCTTCCAGTAGATTTAGTGTTTCTGTTTTAATATTGAGGTCTTTGATCCATTTATATTTTAGTTTTGTGCATGATGATAGACTTGGATCTAGTTTCAGTCTTTAGCATATAGAGAGCCAATTTTTCCAACATCATTTATTAAAGAGACTATCCTTCCAGTGGACATATTTAGCCCCTTTGTCAAATATCAGGAGGCTAAGTATCTTTGTAGTTGTGCTTGCATCTTCTAATCTGTTCCATTGATGCTGAGGTCTATTTCTGTGCCAGTACCAAGCTGATTTTATCACTGTGGCTTTATAGTACTGTTTCAAGTCAGGAATTGAGATGCCTCCTGCCTTGCTTTTGTTGCCTAGAATTGCCTTTGCTATTCTAGGATTCTTCTCTTTCCAAATGAATTTTAGGAGAGTTTTCTCTAGATCTATGAGGTATGTCAATGGTATTTTGATTGGGATTGCGTTCAATCTGTATAACAGTTTTGGGAGTATGGCCATTTTCACAATGTTGGTTCTTCCTAACCAAGAGCAAGGAATGTCCTTCCATTTTCTAATATCCTCTTCAATCTCCTTTTTCAGCTTAGTATAATTTTCAGCATATAGGTCTTTTACATTTCTAGTTAGGTTGATTCTTAAGTATTTCATTTTTTACATGTTATTGTAGAGGGTGATATTTCCATAATTTCTTTCTCAGTGAGTTTTTTGTTTGTGTACAAGAATGCTATTAATTTTTTAGCATTTGACTTTGTATCCAGCTACACTGCTGACCTTGTTTATTACCTCTAGTAGTCTTTTAATGGAGATTTTTTGGGTCTTCTATATAGAGTATCATGTCATCTGCAAATACTGATAATTTATCTTCTTCCTTTCCTATCTTTATTCCTTTTATTTCTCTCTCTTGCCTGATTTCCATGGCTAGTGTTTCCAGAACTATATTGAAAAGGAGTGGTGATAGTGGGCATCCTTGTCTTGTTCCTGATGTTAAAGTGAAAGCTTTCAGTTTTTGTCCATTTCGTATAATGTTGGCTGTTGGTTTGTCATAGATGGCCATTATAAGGTTGAGGTAGACATCGTGTATTCAGAGTTTCAGATGACCATGTGGTTTTTGTTTTTGGCTCTGTTGATGTGGTGTATTACATTTATTGATTTGGGTATGTTAAACCGTCCTTGTATTCCTGGAGTGAACCCCACTTGGTCATGATGTATAATCTTCTTGATGATTTGCTGCATTCTCTTTGCCAGTATTTTATTGAGAATCTTTGCATCAATTTTCATTAGTGAGATTGGCCTGTAGTTCTCTTTTTTGGTTGGATCTTTCTCAGGTTTTGGTATCAGAGTTATACTTGCCTCCAGGAATGATTTATGGAGGACTGCTTTCTTCTCAATTTCATTGAAGAGTTTAAGGAGTACTGGCATTAAATCTTCTCTAAAGTTCTTGTAGAATTTAGCTGTGAATCCATCTGGACTTGGGCTTTGCTTTGTTGGTAAGTTTTTGATTACATTTTTAATTTCAATAGCTGATATTGGGTTGTTCAAAATTGCTCTATCTTCTTGGTTAAGCTTTGGTACTTCATATGTTTCTAGAAATCTGTCCATTTCCTCTGTGTTTTCCACTCTGTGTGAGTAGAGATTTTCAAAGTAGGTATTCATGATCTTTTGAATTTTCATGGGATCTGTAGTAATTTCTTCCTTTTCAGTTCTTATTACATGAATTTGGGTTTTTTTCTTTCTTTCTGTTGATAAGGTTAGCTTGGGGTTTGTCAATTTTGTTTATTCTCTCAAAAAACCAGCTTTTTGATTCATTAATTCTTTTTTTTTAGTTTCAATTACATTGATTTCTGCTCTAATCTTTACAATTTCCTCTCTTCTATGAGCTTTGGGTTTAGCTTACTATTCTTTTTCTAGAAGCTTGAGATGGAGATATTAGGTTGTTTATTTGTGCTCCTTCTGTTTTCTTGATATGACAATTTATTGATATATATTTCCCTCTTAAGACCACTTTCATTGCATCCCATAGAATACAGTATGTTGTTTCTGTGTTTTCATTGAATTGTAGGTATTGTTTTATTTTTTCTTTAATTTCATCTGTATCCCACTGGTTGTTCAAAAGGCTGTTATTTAATTTCCATGTGTTTATGCAGGTTTTACAATTTCTTTTGCCATTAATTTCCAATTGCAGTGTGCTATGGTTAGATATTATGCATAATGTTCAATACCTTTGCATTTACTTAAGAATGTTTTATGGGATAATATATGGTCTGTTTTGGAGAATGTCCCATGTGCACCTGAGAAGAATGTGTATTCTGATGTGGTTGGGTGGAACACTCTGTAAACATCTACTAAGTCCAGTTGCTCAAAGGTATGATTTAGTTATGTTATTTCTTTGGTGACTTTTTGTCTAATTGATCTATCTCTTTGTGACAATGGGCTGTTAAGATCTCCTGTTATAATTGTGTTCTTGTGTATTTGGTTTTTCATGTCCATTAGTATCTGTCTTATATAGTTGGGTGCTCCTGTGTTTGGTTCATATATATTTGTAATTGTTAGTTCTTCCTCTTGAATTTTTCCACTAACAAGTATGTGGTGATCTTCTCTAACTCTTTTAATCATTTTAGGTTTGAAGTTCATGTTGTCTGCAAATAGAACAGCTACCCCTGCTTTTTTCTGGGTTCCTATTGCATCCTACTATTTTCCAACCTTTGACTTTTATTCTATGAGTTTCCTTTTGGGTCAGATGTGTTTCTTGTATACAGCATATTGTGGGATCCTGTTTCTTGATCTATTCTGTCAATCTATTTCTTTTTATAGGTGAATTGAGGCCATTTATATTTATGGATAGCACTGATATGTACTGGCTCGACTTTGCCATGTTATGTTCCAGTTGTTTCTTTCTGCTTTTCCTCTTATTTAATTGCTTATCCTACATGGTGGTTTCTTTCTGTTGTTGTTTTGGGGATTGTGGTCATTTTTATCTCTGTCTAGTATGTCTTTCAGTACTCTTTCTAGGGTTGGTTTAATGGACATGAATTTTTTCAGTTGTTCTTTGTCATGGAAGTATCTTATTTCTCCATTAAATTTGAATGAAAGTTTTGCTGGATACATCAGTCTGGGTTGAAGGTTGTTTTCTTTCAGGGCTTGAAATACCTCACTCCAAGCTCTTCTTGACTAGAGGGTTTGTGCTGAAAAGTCTGCTGTGATTCTAATGGGCTTTCCTTGATAGGTGAGTTGTGTCTTTTCTCTGACAGCTTTTAGTATTTGGTTTTTATGCTGTGTGTTTGAGATCTTTATTATTATGTCTCTGGATGTGGATTTATGTTGATTGTGACTGTTTGGTGTTCTACATGCCTCACTTATCTGCATATCAGATTCTTTCCCCATGTTTGGGAAATTTTCTGCTATTATTTCTGTAAACACTTTACGTATGTCATTTCCCTGGACTCCTGTATCTTCGCCCATGCCCATTATTCTTATATTGTTGCTCTTGGCATCATCATGAAGCTTCTGGATTGTCACTTCATGCTGCTTTGTTATTTTAAAAAGTTCTATCCTTTCTTGATCACTAACTGTGATCTTGTCCTCAAGGTCTGAAATCCTGTCCTCAGCTTCCTTTAGGCGGTTTTGCATGCTTTCAGTAGAATTTTTTTGTTTCTTGGATGTCTCTTTGAGTTTGTTTCATGAATTCTGCTTGTTTTCTATATTGTTCATTGAAAGTTTCATTCAGTTTCCCATACTCATGTAGTTTTTTATCTATTTCTTTAGTTGCATTCAACAACTCCTTTACTAAAGTTGTTATTTCTATTTTTACATGGGAGAGTACTTCTAATTTGATTTTTCTCTATAGCCTGATGGAGTTGTTTTTTATTTTACTCACTATCTTTTCAGAGATTCCTGGTGTGTTACTTTTGGGGTCCTCTACTTCAATGTGTCCTATGCTTGCTTCTGGTGCACTATATGTTTGAGATTGCATTTTGCTTTTTCGTTTTGTCATTTTCACTCTGCCTAGTGTTTTCTATGTGTAGGAGGGGATCTCACACACTCTTTTCAGACTCACCAAAGTCTTACAGTTAGTTGGAAGGGGTTTTACTACTGGCTTTATTTATCCCCTGTACACCTCTATTTTAGTGGCATACTCACCACACTGATACAGTTAATCCACTGTAGTCCAAGTTTCGTTGCCTGGGAGCTAAATTCCAAATTTTTTCACACTAACTGGAGCCTGATGAGGTCTTCTGATGTTCCAGATGGGAGGGCGAGGCCCGCAGAAGCAGTCCAGTGCAGTTTTTAGTCTTGGGCGGGCTTCTGAGATGTTCCAGGTGTCAGGGTGCACCCACAGGGGAGGTTCCAGACAGCCTATGCCTGAGGCAGGCCTCCTCGATGTTCTGGGTGGCAGGGTGGGTCCTCAGCGGAGGCTCCAGGCAGCCCACACCTGAGGCGGAACTCCTGGATGGTCCCAGTGGCAGGGCGGGCCCTTGGGGGAGATTCTAGGCAGCTTACACCTGATGCTTCCACTAAGTTCACCTGATGCATGCTTCCACTAAGTTAGAGTTTGATCTTTTACATCATCTTTTGTGTTGGCAGTGTCAGGGATTGAATCTAGGGTCTTTCAAATATTATGCAAGTACTCTGTTGCTGAGCTATATCCACAGTCATGCAATGTGATTTAAAAAGTGTTGAAGAGACATCTATTCCAAAGATGAGGGACACTTTTCCTCTAGCCACATGACCAAGGGGCTAGTACTACTTAATGCGCTTTGTTTATAAATTCATAAAGTAGGCAATACTTAGTTGATATTTAATATGTACAATGTGCTAAAATCCATGGCAATGTAAAGTCAATTATATAAATGTTTTGGCATGTAGCGTACTTAAAGATACATAGCCAGTAAACAGTAGAGCTGAAATTAGTGCACCCATCCTAACACTCTGTTAACAATCAGTAGGAAGTTTCTATAACTCTTTCACATTCTAACTGTTTTACCTCTGGTGCCTCTCCAAGAAGAATCAATGCCAGAAGTGAGAAAGAAAAGTGATAATTTGTTTTTGGAGAGGTCCAAACACAGAACAGAATGAGTATTAAAAAGCATAGGTCATAGCAATAACAGCCAGACAGAGAAAACATGCTGGGGACACCTGGCAGCCCATCTTGACATTTGAAGAGGTAGTTCTGTGGGGCTCCTTTTGCTGTCCTGGCCTCTGACTTGCTGTGTTCTAAGGCTTGACTTTGGCATCTGATGAAACCCAGTATTTACAATGGAAGTTAAAAACAAGTAAATGGCAACAGATGTTCCTTTTTGCCTCAAAGGAAGGTAAGCATGTAGTTTAGTAGATCCAAACATATGAATTAAAGTCTTCAGAAGGTAAGTATATGGATGCTTCCCACCCCCTCCAAATAGACATTATTTAACTTCTTTCATTTGTGCTTTCCATTAATTGCACTAATTTCCATTAATTACCTCTACCTTTCTCAGCCCTGGTAAGCAGAGGTATGGTGGTTTTTTTAGCATGAAGTTTATACTGGTCTAGGGCCTGGAATTGGACCTGATCACGGGATCAGAGAAATCAGAATAGTCTTGCTGGAGGTAACTCATCAACTTTGTTTATTAAAATTTTTTGTCAGCATATGTTTGTGATACACAGTAGATGCATTTATCATGGGATATATATATATATATATATATATATGTGTGTTTGTAAAAAGGATCAAAACATATATGATATATCCTTTTTACTTCCCTCCCCCTCCCCTTCCTTCTGTCTTTTCATCTCCAAATCACTTTCCTGTCCTTTAAAAAAACCAACTCTTTGATTCATTAATATTTTAAAAATTTTTTAGTCTCAATTTTATTAGTTTCTATTCTGAACTTTATAATTTCTTTTTTTCTATTAGTTTCAGATTTGGATTGTTCTTATCTTTCCAAGACATGAGATACATCATTAAACTATTTATTCATGATTACTTTATTCTTCTTGTGTGTGCATTCTTACTTAGAAACTTCTCTCTTAAAACTGCTTTCACTGTGTCCCATAGGTTTTGATATGTTTTGTTTCCATTGTTTCCACTAATTCTAGAAACATTTTTATTTTTTGCCTGTTTTCTTCCACAATCTATTGATTTGTCAATAATGCAGTGTTTAATGCCCATACATTTGTGTAGTTTTGTGGATTTTTTTGCTGTTGATTTCTAGCTTCATTCCACAATGATCTGATAGTATGCAAGGATTTATTTCAATTCTTTTGTATGTATTTAAGTGTGCTTTATATCCAGAGATATGGTTTTTTTTTTTAAAAGGTTCTCTGTGTTGCTGAGAAAAATGTGTATTTTGTTGTTGGATGAAACACTGTGTAGATATTGGTTAAGTCCTCTTGTTTAATGGTATGGCTAACTCTGATATTTCTCTGATGGTTTCTTTGATCTGGCTGATGTCTAATTGTAAGACTGGGATATTAATGTCCCCTGCTATGATGGTGTTAGTGCCTATCTGCTTTGTAAGTACAGTAGATTTTATTTTATAAAGTTGGTGCACTGAGATTTGGTGCATAGATATTCGTAATTGTTATTGTTCCCTTTATCAGTATGTGGTGATCATCTTTGTTTCTTCTGATAATTTTGGCTTGCGATCTGCTGTGTCTGAAAATAAGATAGCTACTCCTCTTTTCTTTTGGTCTCCAGTTAAACCAAGAATCATTTTCCATTCTATCACTTTCAGTCTATATGTTTCTCTTTGGATGAGGTATGTTTTATGTAGGCAATCTATGGTCTCATTTTTCTTCCCTGTCTAATCTGCCAGTTTGTACCTTTTAATTGGGGAGTTGAGACCACTGACATTGAGTGTTCTTATTGTGAGGTGTTTATTGAATCTTGCCATCGTATAGTTTTTCCAGTGTTTATTCTTTCATGTTTTTCTTTTTAAACTACTTTCTCAGTTATTTGTATACTTTCCTTTTGCTTCTTTGGTGCTTGTGACCTCCTTGTCTCTGCCTGGAATTTCCTTAAGTATTTTTTTGCAGTGCTGGCTTACTGGTCATGGATTTATTTAGGTTTTCTTCATCATGGAAATTCATTACTTCCATATTAATTTTGAAGCCTGATTTGCAAGAAATGAAAACTTAGGTTGATAGCTGTTTTCTTTTAGGATTTGAAAACTTCACTACAAGCTCTCCTCTCCTTTAATCTTTCTGCTGAGAAATTCATCATTATTCTGATAAGGTAGTCTTTTAGGTTACTTGCTGTTTTTCTCTAATGGCTTTTAGTATTCTCTTTTTGTTGACTATCTGGAATTTTGATTAAGATGTGTCATGGAGATCTTCTTTTCTGGTCATGGCTATTTGGGATTTTACAGATTGTTTACACTTGAATATTGAATTCTTTTCCTATATTTGGGAAGTTTTATACTATAATTTCAGTGAATACATCATTTGAAATTTCTTTTAAAATTTCCTTCACTTCTATAATTCTGTTATTATTTTGACTCATCTAGCAACTGTTGGGTCCAGCTGTATGCTGTCTTGTCATTTCTATGCTCTACTAAATTCATCTTGTTTAATATTTCCGATACACTAGCCTCACATAGGTCAACTCTGCTATTCATGCTTTCTGTTTGTTTTTTCGTATCATGTATTTGCTTGCTTTATTTCATACTTTCTAATTCCTTTCCAAAACATTCATTTCTGCCTTATATTGTCTTATTTAACTCAATTAGTTTATGATTTGGTTCTTTAATTTATTGAACATTTCATTGGTAAAATCTTTTATCTGTAATTAAATTCTAAGTTATAAAGGATTCCTTGCTTGCCTGATTTTGCTGACTCCTGCTCACCATAAGCTGTTTTGTCCTCTGCGACACCCCTCTGCCAAGCCACCCTGCCTTGGAGCCAGGTGACTGTGCAAACTGTGAGCTAAATAAACTTTTTCTCCTTTAACTTTGAGTATGAGAAAAGTAACTAAGACATAATTTGGTATCCAGTGGGGTTATTATTGTGATTATATATAACCATGTGATTTAAGAGCCTTTAGAGGTGACTCGTGGGAAGGAGAAGAATTATAAAAGATTTGGAGATACTGGCAAAAAAGGAGAACTAAAATGCCTGAGACAGTAGTTGATGAGAAATTCTGGTCAGGTCTCAGAAGACTAGAATGCTAATAGAAACTCTGCTGGTAAATACCAGGCTCAACACGTTTTTTCTGGGAAGAAAGACTTCATTGGTTCTTAGACTCAAGATGATGTGTGTAGTTATGCATTAGCAAAAAGTTTGTGCACATTTAGCTTGTGTACAAAGACTTTGCCTAAGACTGAGATTAAGGGTGATGCACTAATTAATCTGACAGAAGAAATTTTAAGGCAGTCTGATGTTAAGGCAGTGATGGGGAATTTTAGCCAGATTTATGTTGAGAATCAAGAGCAAACAGCCTAGCAGAATGATTTAAAATATTTTGAGTTTGGCCAAAAAGCAAACTCCAGTAAAACTGCAGCTGACATAGATTGAACAGAGGATAAATTGCTCTCTAAAAGACTAATCAAAAAGAAAACTAAACAACAACAACAACAACAACAACAACAACAAAGATGGCCTAAAGACATCATAAGAACCAACAGTATTCCAGTCTCTGCAGCCTTAAAGTTACAAAGGTAAAACACTTTACTTTAAAAAAGCCTATGGTATCATGTTCCAAAATGGCAACCCACTGAAAAAGTTGTTCCTCAAGGTTTAGTTTATAGGCACTGAACCCTTACAAGCAAGAAAAAAACTTGAATATTGCTCCAGCTGATGACAGATCTTGACACTATCCACATGGTGCTGATTTTAGGAAAATAAATATACAAGAGTTGTAGAGTCATAAAGGCTTCCACCCAAATTTCAGAAGGTCTGGGAGGCCAGGCAGTGTGCTCCTGAGAGGGAAGTGTGTAAAGCAGCAAGTGTATGGTAGGGACTGTAGAAGTTTAAAGAATACAAAAACACAGATCATCTGAGGAAAACTGCAAAGAGAAAGCAGAGCCAGCCCCAGAAAAAAGCCACCAGCAGTGCTGTATGGACAGGGCCACCCAAATCCTTAAGAGTTCATGTCTTCTCAGATTGCCAGTGATGCTAAAAATAAAACTGTTTGCCCTGGTAGATTTTAGACCTTCATTGGTCACATTTCTTTGTATCTTCCTATTTATAACTTTTAGAATAGAAATATCTAAACCTGTGCCATTAATTGTTGAAAGTTTAATTATTTTCATTTATACAGAGTTTTACAGTTGATTTTGCCTTCAATCTCAGAGGAGATTTTAGATTTAAACTTTTCAACAGTGCTAAAACTGTTAAGACTTTGGCAACCCTAAAATCTAAAGTGTCAGCACTTTTGGACCTATCTCCTTCAGAAAATCAAATGACTAACCTGACTTCTCTTCACTAATGGTATCATTGTGTCCCTCACAACCATAGCTCATTGCTGCTTAAGATTCTCAGGGGATCTGCAACTAACTTGATCCTTTGTTTGTGACTGTCTCTTTTTTATTTTAATTCAATACCTGTGGCTATTAAAGAACTATAAAAAGTACTCTTCTTAGTTATATTAAAAATATTTCAAAATGAAATAATTGGTGAATGACAATAGTTAAATAATCTTCCATATGGCTTCCACAGTTAGAGAAGAAACTTATAGCAGCATCCTTTATATTTGTGAGTGATATAATTAGAAGTCCTTTTGGTAAGGGGTTTATTGTTTCAGTGTGAGCTACTCTGGGAATCAGAACCCACAGAATCAGAAATTACACATGTATCATAATCTTAAAAAAATGGCCAAAGTGTTACTTGGAGTACAAGTCATGAACAAAAAGACTCTCTTGCAAAAAAGAAACATAATAGCATAATAATTGCTTTTTAATGAACTATGAGAAACTAGTATAAATTAAATAAATTAGTGTATAATTAAAATATTTTTGAAACAGCAGATAAAGACTTTGAGGTATTATTTAAACCTCTCCCTATTTTTCTGTCTTCTATGGTATATATTTTGTATTTCTCATATAAGAGAAACTATGCTTCTGCACATCAAAGGAAACAACTGAGTGAAAAGACAACCTACAGAATTAAAAAAAAATTTGCCAATTAATTCTCAGATAGAAGACTAATGTCTAGAATATATAAAGAACTAAAGAAAATTAGACTTTCCAAAAAAATCCAATAAAAAATGGGTAACAAGCCGGGTGTGGTAGCTCACTCCTGTAATCCCAGCACTTGAGAGGATGAGGCAGGTGGATTGTGGCAAGTTTGAGACCAGCCTGGGCTACAAAGTGAGCCCAAGGTCAGCCTGAACCGCATAGCAAGACCCTGTCTCAAAAAAAAAAAAAAAAAAAGGGGGCAACAAGAATGAATAAACACTTCCCAGAAAAAAAAGTACAGGTGACCAATAAATATGTGTGGTTGTATCTTGTGTCTGTCCCCATTCAGTCACTGTGGAAGGGAATACTTATTGTTTAAGAGTAAGCTTCTCTGGGAATCACAAATCACAGAACAACTGCATTTCATGATCTCTGGGGTTCCCTTCCAATTCTAGAAGCCGTATGGAAGGAGCAAGTTTCAAAGTAAAAACCTACACTGTGTTTGTGCTTACAACTGTAGGTTTTAAAACCACAAAGGACACCACTGAAATCCTGGTTATAGCAACTACTTCAAAAACTGTACTCTGTTAAACTACAGAGGACAGAAAAAATATGCACAGATTCTCAGATACATATGAACTACCAAAAGTAAATCAAGATGATGTAAAAACTCTGAACAATCCCATTAACAAGCAATCACATTGAGGCAATAATGAAAAACCTATCAGCTAAGAAAATCCTAGGATCTCATGGATTCACCATTGAATTTTTCAAGAACTTCAGAGAAAATTTATTGCCAATAAACTTTAAACATTTAAATGAAAGGGAAAGGCAAGAAGTATTGGCAAACTCATTCTTAGAAGCTACTATTATCTTGATTCCAAAACCAGACAAAAACTCAACTGAAAAATAAAACTATATGCCAATTTATAATAAACATAGATAAAAAATCCCCGAGAAATCACTGACAAACAATGCAACAAATCACTGAAAAGATCAAACATCCTGATCAAGTATGATTCATTTTAGAATCCAAGGGTGTTTCATCCTAGATGATAAAATACATATTATAAAACACATAAACAGAGGCAAGAACAAAAGTCACATTATCATTTAAGTGCATAAAAAAAACACTTTGACAAAATCTAACATTCATCTATGATAAAAACCAATGATAAAACCAGAGGTACCAAAAGATCTTATCTGAATCTGATAAAAACCATTTATGAGAAACATAATGATAACATCATATTAAGGAGAAGAAAATGATTTTTTTCTCAAAAATCAGGTATAAGCTAAAGATGTCCATTATCATCACTCCTTTTGAATATAGTAAGTCTCAGACTTATGAACATTTGAGTTGTGAACTTTCGTAGGTGTACTGTATAAGACTCACTTTGTTTATAAATGAACCTGATCTATGAACAATTTTCTCAAAATGGAACTTATCCATAAATTGAGGACATACTATTACAGTACTTAAAACTTTAGCCAGAGCATATCAAGTAAGAGAAAGAAAAAAAGTGATACACATAACAAAGGAAGAAATCAAACTATTCTTGTTTTCAGAAGACATGATCTTCTCCATAGAATATCCAAAAAATTCCACCAAAAGACTCCTAGTAGTAACAAAAACATTCAGTAATATAGCAGGATGTAAAATCAACACACAAAACTCAATAACATTCCTGTACACCAAAAGTGAACTCACTGAGAAAGAGTTAAGGAAAACAATACTATCCACAGGATAATATCAGGATAAATGAAATACTTAGGAATTAACCTAGCAATAGAAGTGAGAGACCTCTATAATGAAAACTATAGAACTCTGAAAAGGAAGATCTAAAAGAACATCAGAAAATGGAAAGATACTCTCTGTTTCTTGATAAGCAGAACCAATACAGTCAAAATGGCCAGACTTGCAGAACTGATATATAGATTTAATGAAATACCAATCAAAATACCAACACCATTTCTCATATAAGTAGTGAACTCAATCTTAAATTATTACAGAATAAGAAGACACCAGTATAGAAAAAGCAATCTTGAGCAACAAGAACTAAGCAGGAGGCATCATAATCCCAGACTTTAAGTTCCACTACAAAGCTACAGTGACTAAAAGTATGAGGATGGCATGAAAAAAGATATGTTAATCAATGAAACAGAAGAGAGAAAGCAGAAAGAACCCCAGACACAGTCTCTCTATTCTTTGACAAAGGGGCTGCAACTACATGCTGGAGGAAAGACAGTCTCTCTAATAAGTAGTGCTGGGAAAACTAGCTCTCCATATCTCAAATATTGAATCTACCCTATATCTCTTACCATACACCATGGAGCAAAGACTTACATATTAAAATGAAAACATTTGATATGGTGGAAGATAAAATAAGCAAAACTTTTGAAGACATAGACATAGGCAAGGACTTTCTGAAAAGAGCCCCAATTGCAGAAGAAATAACATTGGGAATCAACAAATGAGATCCTATCAAATCAAAAAGTTTCTTCACAGTAAAGGAAATATCCAACAAGGTGAAGAGACAACCTATGCTGGAGATCACTACGAAGCACCTCTGAGCAGGATTTTAATTTTACTAATTGGCTATGTTTATTTGTGAGTCTGTCCTAGGCCTAGGCCCCTTGTCTGGTGATGGGAGCTGATTCATAGTAAGTGAACCTCTATGAATCACGGATCTTGGCTGAGGCTTGTAGTAGCCAATGAGGCCAGAGATACCTCAAAGGGCAAGATAAAGCCACAGCTGAAGACACCTTGGCTTCTCCATTAATGAAGTAAATGGAGACAGCAGTTAAAGGAAGTTCACTTCTATTGTCTCAATCCTACCATGAATGTTATCTTGGAGATAAGATAGTTCTCCTACATTGGCATAATTTACCACTTGGAGAAGTCCTTAAAGTAACTCCTGAGGTTCTGCTCATTTCCTGTGCTTTTCTCAGTTTTCTCACCTTTTGTCCTTGGTCCTAATAAAGTGGGCTAATCCAGAGAAGACTTGCTCTTAGCCCTCAGAGTTTCAAGCTCAACTAAAGGGTTTGATCCTCCTAAAAAATCATACAACTGTCTCTTTTTATTTAACCTCCACTGTACACTCGTTTGGAAGATTGGGGATCTAGGTCAGGACCTGATAAATCTACAGAATAGAAATGTTTTTGCCAGTTAGTTCTCAGACAGAGGACTCATATCTAGAATATATAGAACAGACTAAAAAAAACAAAACAAAACCCTGAGACCCCTCAATACCCAATCAAAAATGAGTAACTGGAATAAATAGATAATAAATACATGAAAAAAGTTCAAAATTTCTAGAAATTAAAGAAATAAAAATTAGAACAATATTGCTAGTACATCTTACTCCATAAGAGCTATTTTTAAGAAGTTAAATAATAACCAGTGGTGGTGAGGATGCAGGGAAAAGGGAAACTCTTCTACATCATTGGGAATGTAAACTAATACCACTACTGTGGAAATTAGTATGGAGATTTCTCCAAAAACCAAAAATAGCAATTCCATTTGACCCTCAGATTCCCTTTCTAAGTATCTTCTGGAAAGAGTTAAAGACATGTTATAAGGATACATGTATACTCATGTTTATAGCAGCACAACTCATAATAGCTTAATCTTGGAAGTGGTCTACACATTCATCAACAGATGAATGGACAAAGGCAAAGTGGTTTTTCTATGCAATGAAGTACCACTCTGCCATAAAGAAGAATAAATTTGAGTATTGGAGGTAAATGGATATACTTTGAGACAATAATGATAATGAAATAAATCATTTACATAAGCTTGAATATCACATGACATATGAGAAACTCAAAGTATAAGTAATTTAAAATAAGACATATAATAGAAAACAGGGAGATACGTCTTATGGAAATGTGAAGGGGAGAAAGAGATGAAGGGAGAGGAAAGAAGAAGGAAGGGGAGGTAAAAAGAAATAAGATGTGTTATGCACATGTACCAACTTTCCCAGGTGAATGTAATCACCTTGCACTGCAAACATTTACTAACATAAATTTAACAAAAAGAATCAGAATCAGAAAAATTCTTTTTTCTTCTAGTTGAAGGCATATTTACTTGAAAATTATTCTATAATTGCCTATTTTGACAGTTTTGTGAGTCTGGTCAGATTCTATTTACCATATCACATAAAATGAATATTATAACTTACGGCATTTAGTAGATAGGTCTTTTATCTCTATGAGATGTTACTTTAACAATAGTTTGGGAAGGATGTATCATATATTAAAAATTTCATGTTGTGAAAAAAGAGACTGTGGGCTTCTCCTGGGACTACTGATGCAGCTTCACTTCTTCTTGGAGCTGCCAACCCTCTCCAGGCTTACCTTGCGTTTGTGGAGACCAGAACTTTTCCCTGGGAACCAGGGTCAGTATTCCAGACTGCTTCATTATTTTGTGTGCACTGTCTCTCATGTTTCCTGTTTCTGTATGATTTCTAGTTTTCCCTTGGATCTTTCTTGATTCCTGGAACTCCACTCCTTTTCCTCTTGGCTAAGTTGTTTTCAGGTGTCTTGATTCCAGGTCCTGGAGAGGCTGTGTTCTACTGTCAGCTTTCACTCTGTCACCTAAAGTCTCTCATTGTTTCTAGAATAATAATGGGGCATCTGTGAGTCCTCTAGACCTCTGATTTCTATCTTGTTCCCTGAGCATGTGGCCTGTCTTTTTATAGCATGCCAGTGCCTCTGAAGAGGCTGACATTGTTGAACAGCTAAGAATGAGACCTATCTACTGTATTGGCAAATTCTTGCTAGGTCTTGTTTTAAAACCTAACAAGTCAACTAGAAAGAGTATTTTTCTGACACTTGACACTACTCCATCCACCCATCAAATCAAAACCTTTTGGGCTCTCAGCTTGATTTGTTGAATGGCCTTGAGGGCTTTGATTTGGGTTACTAATCACCTTTGGCTTGAGTGGTCAGTTCAGTATTTTGCTTCACTCTCTTTTATCTGTTCTTTTCCCTATTCTTTATGCTTAATGTTCTATTCTGGTCAAACTAGGGTGATTCATTCATCAGCTATTTTGGAGAACTTCAATATCCGTGTGTCAAGGGATGTTCTAGACCTTGACAGATCAAAGGTAAGCAAGTCAGAGTTCCTCACGAACCACTCACAGTTCAAGGGAGCATTTAGTTTACTAAATAGTTAATTAGTATATTATGTGATAAGAACAAACATAGATGTGTGTATTAACAGATTATGGGTGATAAGGACACTTAATTCACTAACACATATAAGAGGGACTTTTTGATATCAAAGAATGGAATTTATATAATATAAAGGAGACTCAAGATAGAGTGAAAATGTGAGCAGTGGCCTGTAAGTAAAAACAGCATTTTGTATGTAAAAAATTACAAGCAATTTTGTTATAATAGAGAATAAATATGAGTCAGGGAATAATGAATGAACTTGAAAAAGTAGATAGGAGCAATATCATGAAGTGGGTGACAGCATAATTTCTCCCAAATTCAGGCACTTTGGAGAGCAAAGGAGATATCATTAATAATTGTTCCATACAAAAATAAAAGGCTGGGGGTTGCATCAGAAAGAAACTAGGACACATTCTCATCTTAGCTTTATGCCAGGATAAGAAGCTTCAACTTTCTGCCATAAAGGCAATGGAGAACTGTTGAAGTTTGGAGTTTGTGGCTGCTTACCATCTCCATTCTTTCCTGTGTATGGAGGTAAATGTTCCTTCCTGAAGAGAGGAATGTTTTCTCCTACTTTAATCAGGCAGATCAGGAGCGGATGTGTAACCCAGGCTCTGTTAAATGGATGGGACTTCTCATCCTCAACATGAAGAGTGGAGCTGGCCAGAGGTGGTGGTGACTGGAGCAGAGCTGTAAGCGGTTCCTCCTGGAATGGGCTTTGCTCTCTGGATACCTGTGTTCTGAGTCTGGATCTGTGAGGTAAACACTGATTTTTCTGACCTCTCTGTGATCATTCTGGTATATTCTTTCCTTCTCTTAAAGCAGAGTTGGTGTTGGTGTCCATTTCATGAAATCAAGAGCCTTGGTTTGTAAGAAGCTTCAACTTTCTGCCATAAAGGCAATGGCAGCTCCAGTTTATTTCACTGGAATCACCTGGCAACTGTGCTTAGGCTGAAACTGAGGTGGCCGGTTGAACATACTGTGTCTCATGGTGAGATAATCCTTCTGCCATGTTCTAAGAGGAGCTGGCAAGACCATTCTAATCACCTCCCCTACCAGTAAAGCAGAATGATAGCAAGGGCCTCCTTAGTGTCCATCCTGGAGGCTTTGAATAACCACAAAGAATGACAATGGGCAGGAGGTGATCCCAGCTAGTCCCGTATCGCTGCTGTTGGGCAAGTTGAAAACGCAGGGCAGGGAATCTGACAGAGGATGGGTTGGGGACACGGGGGTATTTGTCTTGAGCTTTTCAGAGCCCAATTATGCTGGCTGTAAAGAAAAGCCACAATAGCCCTGCAGTCTCCAGGGCTGTTTCTCATGTGAGCAGTGAGTTTTCTTCACGAGAAGGAGATGGAGAGCTTCGTTAGATGAGTATACATAAAGATGCCATTTTGATCTCTTAAAGATTTGGCTTAAAAATGCCATGTATGTCTTCTCAATTTGCCTTAATTGAGAGAATCCCAGAAGCTGTGGTTCCCCTAGTTTTCCTTGTGGTTTGTGTGCTCCCTTTGCAAGCTATTAAATTTTATGGCATTAGTGGGGATTTGAAGCACCAGATCTAATCAATCGTCATTTCTCCTGCCTCAGCACTTTTGCCCAGCGCTCTGTTTATTAAGCAGTATTTAGTGTGCTGTTTGACCTTCACCTCTTAGATTGCATTTCCTAATTATTATTTCTCCTGGTTTTCTTGTGATATACGTCTAAGGTCAAAGGCTATTAATAGTGATTGTGAATTTTCCCCAAAGGATCACAAAAAACATTTGTATAGAAATCAGGATCGTCCTTGTGTTTGGTTTAGGCAGAATTCAGGCTGGCAGTCTGTATTTTCTGATGTTCTATATCCTTTTCTTTTAAATGGTTTAAATGTTCAATCATCCCATATATGCTATTTAGGATTCTGGCTAATCCCCGAGTACAACCTAAGTTTTGGACATAGAAGGCCTTTAGAGTTAAGAAAAGGTTTTTGATTTCTCTGCCTGCTGAGATTTTCCTACTGAAGAGCTATGCTAATAACACATGCTGTCCATCGCACTGATAAACTATCTTCTAGTGGCAGAAACCTAATCCCGAGAGACCTGCTTCATGTTTTACTTATGGAAAGGAGCTCCTTTCATTGTGCATGGTGCTTACCAGTTTTGCCTGTGGTAAAGCCCTGTGCTTTGGACAGTAGATCTGCATTTGATAGAGCGTTAAGAGGTTCATCTGTGTAGCCTTTTCCAGTCTCTATGTCAAATTGGAAAGAAATGATAGGCTAACAAATTTGGCAACTGATAAGCTTTGTTTATTTCCAGAGCAGCTCCTCAGTGAATCATGTCTAGGAGTTTGATAGGTTGCCATATTTTCAGCTCTGAAGCAAGAATATTGCTTTGGGTATAACTAAAGCCCTCATCAAACTAGTATCTGAGCTGCAGAAGGAGCCTTGCAAGTTGGATTCTGGCTCCTTTTCTTGCATCTAAAACTAGCCTGATTTGTTCCTTATGACAGTTTTTTCTTCCAGTAGAATCATTTTCTAAAATGTGACTCTCTCCAATCCTCTTCTGCTTCCACTATTGATTTTATCGAGTCTCACACCTCAAGATTGATATACAGAATTGAAGATTACTCACTTGTGTTTGAAGATCTCACTGCTTCCCTCTCTGGCCTGCTGTCTCCGGGACCTTAGCCAAAGTATTTTCTCAGAGGCATTTTTCATTCTTACACTTTTGGATTTTTATACTTTTGGGGGTAGAATCAGAATACTCATTATGAACTTTTAAAGAAGTATTTTGAAGTGGGAGAGAAGATTAGCTGGGTTAATTTGAATAGACTTTCTAATACGTCTAAGACTGGGAAACTATACTAAAAGTGGAGTAACACAGATAAATTGTTGAGAATGTTTAGTGAAACCACATATGAAAAATACTGCAGAAGTACGAAGAATGAGGCTTTTCTTAGAAGCTGATGGGCAAGCCTGCTATGGTTTTAGGCATTCTGGCAAGAAACACACATCTGCGTTAGATTGAGGACTTTATTACTCACAGCTACAGCAATAGCCAGAAGGTTGGCAATTATGCTGAACTCTTCTCACAGGTGAAGGCGTGAGGCCCTGTGCTAACTGCACATGTGGTAGCTTGCATTGCAGAGAGAGTCTCTACCTTTAGAAAATCCCTAATTACCAAAAGTAATAGGCATTAAGAAAACTTTCTCCTTTGTTTCGGAAGATAATTACCTCCCAAGGCTGTTAGATATAAAAACATTATTAAAAAGAAAACCTGATGAAAGGCAGCCAGAATCTCTGGAAGATGTGCAGGAATGAAAAAGACCCACTGAGAATTGTCTCAGTAGCTGGCATCTAATAAGCTGTTGAATTTTGGCTATCTATAGTTAGTAAATTCCGTCATATAAAACTTTGAATACAGTAAGTATTGAGTAGAATGATAACTTTTAAGAGCTGGACATCTACTTACAGTAATGGAACTCAGTTTTGGCTGTGAGTAATTTAATGTAAATCTAAAATTTAGAGTCTGACGAACAGTAGGCATGAAACATAAAGGAGTATGTAATGCATCATTTCCAAATGATAAAACTTGTATAACTATGTGAACCAAATATAAAATAATTATCAATCTGCATATACTTATCTATAGTAGTAGCTGAGGAAATCATATGTATTTCTTGTACAGTATCTTTCATATACTAGACTTTTAACAAGTAATGGCTGAAGATAGTAGCAAACAAAATGCACAAAAGATCTTTAAATTTTAATTATAGCAGTGATTTATTGTTTTCTTGGCCATACATAGCATCAAATTGATAATAAATGAAGTAATTAAGATTTCAAATTTGTCTTCATACTCTGGTGGAGCTACTATAAGATGGTGAGTTAGGTTCCTTGACATGTTCTTGTAAAAGATCTGAGAACACTAAAGTGGTAAAGATGTATACAGCTAGAGAAAGGAGAGTTAAAAATATAACTAACACACAAACCAGATAAATAGCTCGAGAATAAACTGAAAGCTGAGATAAGCTCAGAAATACAACTCCCGTTTTCTCATGGCAATTTTCCAAAATTCACGTGTATTTCACAATAAAAAATGTCTAGTGGATAAACCCTAATCATGCAGCTCCTTAACTTCTGAAATAGAATACCCATGGGAAACTCAGGAGTCACTTTAAGCCAGTGACTGTCTATCCTGGTCACTACTTCCCAGTGTTTAAGACTGAGAGAAGGATTTAAGAGAAGTGTTTAAGACTGAGAGAGGTCCATGAAGAGTTGGACAGTGATGGAGGCTTGGGTTATTCTAAGGAGGTCAGGGGGATCTAGGGATATTTCTTTAAATAGACCTCTCCTGTACCCTGGGAATTTCTTTGTCTCTGATGCTCTAGTCTCCTATCTACAAGTCAGGGTGACCTGCTGTGTGCTTAAGGAACATGACAACGGACGTGGTGGTACAAAGCACAAAAGGTCATGCTGACATTATTATTATATAGATTTGGAATTATACAGGTTCGGAGTTTGCTGTCAGTTTGAGTATTTTTCTTGGCGTCTTTAAGGCAAGCAATGAATAAAAAAGTAATAATGTGCCGTGCACCACCTGCTGTTCTTTAAACGATAGTTAAATTTCCCCTGATAATTTCTTTTCCATTAATTCTTTTTTCTCTGTTAGAGAATCTTTGGAAAATTGCTGACTTGGCAGCAGAAAATATTTTCTTGGCAAGGCCTTTGAAATTGTAATTGTATTAACGCGCCCTTTTCTTATCTTTGCCTTTGAAGAACCATTTTTCTTTCTTTCCTTTCCTTTTTTGGGTGATTTTCTGCTAGAGAAAGCATAAAGTAAATGTTACATCTTTATCCTTAATATTATCATTTATTTTGAACCTTTGGAGACTAATGAAATTCTCCATTGTGAGAGAATTTACTCTTAAGTCAATAGCATGTCAGGAGGCATTAACCTTGGAGTAGTATCCATGCGTTTGCCGTGAGAAGCGGCTCAGCTGGTCATCAGGCACAAATGACCTGCCAGACAACCATGAGAACCAAGAATTCTTAATTCCCATTACTCTGCCCTCACCCATTTAGGCTTTGGGGATACATTCAATATGCCAGTTAGGATAATGCTTTCCGATACCAACTTCATAAGAAATACAGAATTTGATTTTCAGTATTTTGTAAGATATCATTTCCAACTTGATTTTTAGGCAGTTCTTACTTATGATTCTTTTTGCTTCTGCTATAAATTTGGGATTAGAAAGAACAGTGTATTTCTCTTGGTGTTGCTCTGAGATAAGTAAAAAGAAAATAGAAGGTCATTTTGGCCTCTATGCCTCTCTCAGGTGTGAGGACTCATTTTGTCCCGCCTCTCCAGGGCTTGTGCTTGGTGTAGCAATCTTGGAGGACAGAATCACAAAACCAGAGAATTGGAGAGCTGAAAACAGCCTGCCCTCATTTGTAAGTTAGTCATGTTTCAGGCCAAGGGGCTTCAACTCTAGATGGAGCCCATGAAAATGACTCTGGAGTTTTTTCAGCCTGAGGCTCAGTGTCCCCACAGAGAAGCAGTTTTTCTAACCTGCAGCCTGTGCTTGGTGAGAGTGCTGACAAAGCAGTGACAGAGCAGGAGCCGGAGGAAAACCCAGTAGATCCTACATATTTTACAAAATACTGAATTGCTAAGTGCTAAATGAGATTTTTTCCATTTCCTGCTCTCTGCCTTACAGGAAACAAATGCATCCTCAAATAGCTGGTGGAATTAGAATTAGGAGATGTAATGAGTGGGCAGTTGGACACTGCACAAAAGAGTGCGGGGCCAGTCCTGGGGCTGTGGAAACTCAAGGTACATTGCACAGGGGATGGTGGAGGTTTTTCATTCTACCCACTGTTCTTGTGTAGCTGTTAACTGGCTAGAAAGAATGTTGCAGAGACCCTGAGTTCAGGTCTCAGCACTGCTGTATTATTTGTTGGGTAGCCTTTGGCAAGTTATTTGACCACATTTTAGTTTCTTCATCTAAAACAGGAGAATGATGCTCTGCAAGGTCATCTGAAGATGAAGTGTGTGTTTCTGGACTGTGGTAATGTACAGATAGTGTCTTCGTCCTTTTCTCACTCCTGATACTGGCTCTCCAGAAGACCATACTTTACCTCACTTACAGTGTGTCAGCAAAATTGTTGCTCTCACTTCATAGCTAGCTTCTGTGTCATATTGCCAACTGCTTCAAGTCCTGGGAATAGATGGAAGGTAGGTTCTTGGGATTGAGGGGTTACTTTGGGCCCAGGGTTAGGGAATGAGACCTTGTATTACAGAATGGTGGATACAAGGGTACTTAGTGAAACAGATCTACTTGGAGTGAAAGGACACATTACAGATTTTGGGGGCCAAAGTAAGGTGAAGAAAGGAGGAAGGAGAGCAATTGGGAAACATGTGGTTGATACTTTCTGTTTGAGCATCAGCCTATCTTCCATTGTTGTAACAAAATACCCAAGACTGGGTACCTTATAAAGTAGAGATTTATTCAGCTCAGAATTTGGAGGCTAACAGTCTAATATGAGGTGGCCCCATTGATTCAGCCCTGACAAGGGCCCCTTTGGCTAACTCAAATCATGACAGATATAATCATGGCAGGAGTATGTGTATGTAGGAAAGAGATAACATATTGTGAGAGAGGCCAGAGAATAGAGACTGTCAAGTGTTGTCCTTTTATAACAACTTATTTTCATGGGAACTAACCGGTTTCCAATGAAAACTAGAACTAGTTAATTCATTTTGAGGGGAATCTCCCTATGACTCAATCACTTCACACTCTATGCTCCACACTCTATTCTCTAGCTTTGAAAAGTTCTAGCACTTCCCCAAATCACCATACTTGGGGATCACATTTCCAACACATAAGCTTTTGGGAAATAAGCCACATACAAACCACAACATACTACACCTTGACTTCCTTCCTGTTAATTGTTAAATAAACACACACACACACCTTCTCTGCATGGCCAGTAACAGAAAAAAAAGGGATAGATTTTGGGTTTGGAAAGGGCATGGAATTTTCAAATAACCTTAGTATATTAGAATTTAATATTTTAGAATCATAGATGTGCATTTACTTATATAATCCTCCTAGAATCTAAGATTTCTTCTGTATAGTTTCCTATTGCTACTGTAACAAATTACCACAAATTGAATGGATTAAAATAAGACAAATGTATTATTTTACTATTATCAAGGTCAGAAGTCCAAAATGAGTTTTGCTGGTTCAAAGCAAAGTATTAATAGAGCAATATCTCTTCTGAAGGTCATAAAGGAAAGTCTATTTCTTTCTCTTTCTTTAGCTTCTTAAAGCTGCCTGAAGACTTTACCTTGGAGCCCTGCCATTTATTTATTTATATTTGATACCAGGGATCAAATTCATGACCTCTCACTTGCCAGGCAGGCACTACTGCTGAGCTAAATCCCTGGCCCTTGCCTTCCATTTTGAAAGAGAATTATTTCAACCTTTGTTTCTGTAATCTCATCTCCTCATCTGACTCTTTCTTACTGCTCTCTCTTATACAGATCTTCTTATATGGAGCCACCTAGATAACTCAGGATAATTGCTCAAGATTCTTACCATAATTACATCTGTGCTGTCCATTGTGCTAGATAAAGGAATGCATTTACAGGTTCGGGAAAGTAGGAAAAGGGCCCTATAGGCACACAAATATATTGTTTCTGGTTCTGAAGCAATAACTGGGAATCATTATCCCTAAGGTAACTTCTCGGACTAATAATGTGCACACAACTACTTAGCCTGTACACAAATTCTTCCACTGTAACAGCAGGTACAATATCAACAATGCCTTGAGCTAACACAGATAAACACCCATAAAATTAATTTATTTTTTCATTTACTTATTGTAGAATCAGTGTAGAAACTCTCTCAACCCAACATGGTCAATTTTCAGAGGGATAGTGGTACAGTAAGAATATTCACGTGACTCTGAGAAGACTGTGTTTTTGTTCATTTTTGTCCCAGAGTATGACTGTTCAAATGATTTTTAGAAAACTGTTTCCTATTGATAACATCTCCAATCTTCTCCCATATAAAATCTATTTTTCCTCAAATATACAGTATTTACTTCTAATTAACTGCTTGTAACAAAATTCCCTTTAAAATTTTTTTGTCAAATATTGAACAAATTAGAATAATTTATTCATGCCACTTACTATATATACAGAGTTATAAAGTCTATTCAGTTATTTAAGTGAAAAGGCGAGTCCTGTTATTAACACTGGACATACCTGTTGAACATTTCGACTGCTCTGATTGTGGCTGCTATCTCAGCCTGGTGGTCTTTATACCCTTAATCTTATCAATATCTAACATTTAATTTTTAAATTTTTTTTTTTTTTTTTGGCTCCAGGGATCGAACTCACAACCTCGCGCTTGCCAGGCAGGTGCTTATGCCACTGAGCTAAATCCCCGGCCCCAATTTTTTTAATTTTTTAAAAATTCAATTCAATTTAATTTTTTCAGGGCTAAGGATTGAACCAAATGCCTCATGCTAGGCAAGCCATCTACCAGTGAGTGATGCCCCCACCCCTTTAATTTTTATTAACTACTATATCTTTAAAAATCAACTTAAGTTATTACTTACCTAAAGTGCTTATATTGGTGTAACTATCACCACAATTAAACATAGAGCATTTCTACTTCTGCAAAACTTTCATATTCATCTTTTGCAATTTATTCTTCACAACCCTCTGGCCACAAGTAGCCACTGAGGTCTTTTCTATCACTATGGATTGGCTTCCCTTTTCTAGAATTTCCTCGTGGAGTCATACACTACTGCATACTCTTTTGTGTCTATCTTTTAGAAAATTAGCATGGTTTTAATATTCATTTATATTATTGTATACATCGATAAATTGTTCTTTTTTTCTTGCTGAGTAATATTTAGTAGTATGGGTGTATGACATTTCACATGCCTGTTCACCAGCTGTTTCTAGGTAACACTATTGTATGTAACTATTTGCATTGATAATGATGTGGACATACATGTGGTTTCATTTATTTTCCTTTGTTCTTTTCTATTCCACTGCTGGGAATTGACCTCCAAGTCTCAAGCGTACTAAGAAAACACTCTACCACTGTCCTGAACCCCTGACTCCTTTCCCTTTCCTTCTCTTCCCTTTCCTGCTCTTGTCTTCCTTCTCCTCCTCCACCACCCTTTTCTCTACTTTTTCTTCCCCTGCTCTCTCCTCTTCCTTTTTCTCCTTTTTTGAGTGAATAGAAAACAGTGGAATTGCTGGGCCACAGGTAAATATACATTTAATTTTGCAATAAATTGTAAAAGTGTTTTTCAAAGGCACTACCTTATCTGAGAGCTCCATTTGTTCCACATAATTCTCAGCAGTTGGTATTAAGATTTCAATTATTCAAATGGATGTATGGTGGCTTTAACTTTTTATTTCCCACAGCTGATCATTAGAACATCATTTCATGTGTTTATAGCTATACAAGCATCTTCTTTTGTGAAATATTTCTTAGCACTTTTTAAAAAAGCAATTTTAAAATTTGATTGTTTTATTATTGAGTTGTAAGATTCCTTTATTTATCCTGGACATAATTTTTGAGAGATATATTTTTAAAAAATAGCACTGAAAGTGTATTATCCCTATCTGTAGCTTGATTTATTTCATTTCCCTAACTTCAATTTTTAATTTTGATAATGTCTAATGTGTCATTTTCTCTCTTATCATTACTGTAACAACTTCCTACAAGCTTAGTAACTTAGCACAAAGTTACCCTAAAGCTATAAAGGCCAAAATACCAAAGCAGGTTTGTAAGACTATATTCCTTTGTAGACTTTAGGAAGAATCCATTTCTTTGCCTTCTTCTACTTGGGAAGTTTCTGGAATTCTGTCTCATCATGTCACATGAGTAAACCTTTTCTTCCATGTCACATTTCCCTCTCTGACTCTGAGCCTCCCTTCTTTCTTACAGGAACTCTTGTGATTACATTACTGACTCCCAGGCAATCCAGGGTTACCATGCCATTTCAAAATTCTTCACATAATCACCTCTGCAATGTACTATTTTTCATGAGGTAACCTATTCACAGATTGTGAAGAATAGGGCTCAGTCAGTTTTGACACTACCATTCAGACTATGTGTTTAATTTGTGTTCTTTTTCTATAGTTCACAATTTCTGTATGCTATCTAGGAAATATTTGTCTATTTCAAGATCATGATTTTTAAATATTTTCTTTTACAAACTTTATTTCTTTTACCTATTAAGTACAAGACTTTGATCTATTTCAAGTTAATTTTGTGTATTGTTTTGAGGAAAGGATCAGAGTTCACTTAATTTTTTTCTATCTAGTGTTTGCCACATTAATATTGAAAAGCCTATCTTCCTCTTATTATGTTACCCTGATAATATTGCTGAAAATCAATTGACCACTTGTGTATTGTTTTTTTTTCTTGTATTGGTTTTTCTGAATGCAAATGTTATTGATTCAGTCCTTATCCTAGCACCATTGAACAGTTTCCAATACCAAATTTATTTTTTAAAACATGAATTACACAGCCCTTCATGATATGACACATTCTTCTCCCTCTTATTTTATGTTTCACCCTTATACTTTACTGTTCAATTATATTGAATGGTAGTTCTCTGAGTATGCTATCTTCCTTGAGTCCAAGCCTCTACATATGTTTTTTTCCTCTGCCTTCAACATCAATTCCTTCCATTTTGTATCATTTATTTTAGTTTGTCTATTAGTTGTCCATCACTTTGTCCAGGAGATATTTTGTGACTCCTTATGACATCAAAGCACTTAGTACACTGGATTCAATGGCTACTAGACTTACCTGTGTTCCATCTACCTGTAGGTTCCTGGGGCACATGTACCCTAGATTTATATCTCCTCATACCAAACACATTCATTTGTCAAGTGAATAATGTTTAACCTTCAGCCACACAGAATAGGACTCTTCATATGGTATCATTGATTCACAGCAACTACATTCACTGGGAAGAATGGACTGGATGGAGGAAGATGGTAAAGAGACAATTTTTCATGTAGGCAAAATGCCAGTGAGATAGTTCTATATAAATAAATATTCTAATAGACATATCAGAATCATGGTAAATGAATCTTAATATTTTATATGATAACCTCAACTCTTTTATAGATAATTCTGGCTAACCAAGATCATTGTATCTTTTTCTATTTAATAAGGCTAAATGGGGATAAAGAACCAATGCTTATTTAGTACACTCTATGTACTTGATATTAAACTATGAACTTTATAATTGTTTTCTAATTAATTTCCAAAAGCAACACTGGAGTGTTAGAGTGAAAATTTTAATGCCAAGAGGAGTAATATAAACACTTAGGACCACAGTTAATGGAGGAGGTGGCAATTAAGCCTGGGTTATCTGATTCTTGTATGTGAACACTTTCTAAGAAAATGACTACATTTTCTTACTATTAAAAACTACTAATATTAGGGTTTTTTTTTTACAGTTTACAAGGATTCTGTGATCTTGCAATGATTTGGAAATTATTTAACATCAGCTGTTATTTGAAAGGGGTAATATTATGCCTTGTATCTAGATGTCCCCTAAAGCCTCATGCAGTCATAGGTGTGACTTTTCAGAAATGGTTGAATCTAGGGTGCATACTGCTAAGATCAAAGATGTGATGCTGAGATTGATTCACTGGCACTAGGATAGAGGAGATGAGTGCTACCTACTCTAAGTGTAGCCTGGATAAGACATAAGGAACAGAAAGAACTGCCGTGTTCATCAGTAGTTACTTGTTCCTTTCTGTTTGCTTCTTCTGCCTGCCCTGCTTTGTCATGGATTGTTTCATCTCTGCTATGTCCCTTTACCATGCTAACATGCCTTAGAGACAGCTGACTATGGACTGAAGCTTTTACAAACCCTGAGGCAAATAAACTTTTCCTCCTTTAACTTTGGATTTTGGATATTTTTTCTTCACAATGAGAGAAGTAACTAAGACAGAATTTGGTACCAGAGAGGTGGGGTTGTTCCTGTCACTGTATCAGACCATGTGGGTCAGCATCCTTTGGAACTGGCTTATGGGAAGAGTTTGTAAAGGTTTGCAGATGCTGGCTGAACAAGCAGTCCTGGAATGCCTTAACTTGTACTCAGTGGGAGATTATGGTTAGAGCTCAGAAGATCAGAATACTGATAGAGAAATGCTTCAGATAAAGACCAGGTTTACGAGCTCTCTGCTGGGCAGGACTGCATTGGTTATTACACTTTAGATAATGAGTTGTTAATCCTTGGCAAAAGTTTGTCTGCATTTTGCTTATGTCCAGAGACTGGCTGATACTGGGTTTAAGGGTGGTGACCTAATTAATTTTTCAGGAGAAATTTCAAACTAGTCTAATGTTGAGGCTGTGGCATGGCCGACATTGGGGAGTTTTAGCCAGATCTATGTTGAAGAGCAAAGAGCCCAGAAGAATGGTTTAAAATGTTTTGGGTTTGGCCAGAAAGGAAACTCCAGTAAATTTGTGCCATGCAAAGATGGAACAGAGGAGAAAGTGTCTGCCAAAAAGACTAGCGAGTAAAAGCCAAGTATTTCCGCCAAAGGAAGATAGAAAAGATGACATGAAGATATGACAAGAACCAGCAGGACTTCATCCTTTTCAGCCTCAAAATTGCAAAAGTAAAAGACTTTGCTTTGGTAAGAGAAGGCTAGAGCACCATATTCCAGAATGGTGGTGGCCTAGGGAAGTTGTTCCTAAGGATTTGGTTCATAGGTACTTGAACCCTATAGGCAAGAAAAAAGAAAGTCTAGCTACTGCTTCAGCTGGTGACAGAGCTTGGCATCATCCATGTACTGATTTTAGGTGCACACAGAATGTAAGAGTTGTGTGGTCAAGAAGGTTTTTATCCAGATTTCAGAAGGCCTGGGAGGCCAGGCAGTGTGTACCTGAAAGGGAAGTGTATGAATCTATGAGTGTGAAGCCAAAGGTGTAGTAGAGATAACAGAAGTTTGGGGAAACCAGAACCATGGAATGTCTGATGCAAACTACAAGGAAGGAGAAGAACTGGCCAAAGAGAGAAGCTGTGGGAACTACAACCACCAGTAGTGCCATAGGAGCATAGCCATCTAAACCTGCTGGAGTTCATGTCTTGCCACAAATTGCCTTGGATGTTGCACATGGAACTATAGCACTTAATATTTGCTTTGCTGGATTTTGGAATTGCTTTGCTTCCATTATTTTCTATCTTCCTCTTTGTATCTTTTTGAATAGAAATGTTTGTCTTGTCCTATTATGTGTTGCAAGTGTTTAACTCTTCTTTCCATCTGTGCAAGGGCTCACAGCTTAGAGGTTTCCTTAAATATCAGAAGAGACTTTGGACTTGGAGCTTTCAGCTATGCTGAAACTGATAGGGTTTGGTAGCTCTTAGAAATGTACTAAATGTCTTTTGTATGAAGAAATGTGCATAAGTCTTTGGAGGGACATGCATGGAATGTTACAGCTGTATCTGGATGTCCCCTCAAAGCCTCATGCAGTCATACATAGGACTTTTCAGAGATAGTTGGATCTAGGGTGTGTATTTCTAGGATGAAGGATGTAATGCTGGGATTGATTCACCGGTACTAGGATTAAGGGTGTGAGTGCTACCCATGCCAAGGTAGCCTGAATAAAATGTAGAGAGTTGCTGTGTTCATCACTAGTCACGTGTCACTTGCTGCTTACTGCCTTCTGCCTGCTTTGCTTTTCCATGGACTGTTTCTCCTCTGAGTTATCCCTCTGCCATGCTAATCTGCCTTAGATCTAGCTGACTACAAACTAAAACTTTACAAACAGTGAGCCAAATTAACCTTTCCTCCTTTAACTTTGGGTATTAGGTATTTTGTGTTAGCTATGAGAAAAGCAACTAAGAAAGTTAGATTATGCTACTTGGTAAATTTTTTCCAATTAATGGAAAGTCCAAATATTTTTAGGTTTCATGGTATCCTGCTAATATAGACTTTGTTTTGGTAGTTGTTTGGATTCTAAAATGGTTCTAATATGCTATTGCAGACATGGAATCCAGGAAAGTCCAAATTAGGCCCCAAACTGTGATCCTTCTTTTTTTCCAGATTCCATAAATAATACATCTAGAAGGAAACAACTGAGGAAGATGGCATGTGACTTTATTTTTATCTGGGTCCATAATCCTGAAACAGAGCTCTGTGAAAAACATGGCAAAAGGAGAAGCTGGGAATCAATTCTACAGTTTGACCTGATGACCTCTCCATTCATGCTACTCTGAAAATATTGATGAGCATGTCAACTGCATTAGCCTGCTAACCCCCGCAAAGATTTTTTTTATAAATAGAAAAAAATCTATTTTGGGGATATTACTGGTGAGAAGTAAGAATATAGTGAAAACTCCTTTTGGATCCTGTCTTTTGCCTGTTGGTTACAACTCCTGTTCCCCTTCATAATGCCACAGTGTCCCATCTGTTATAGTCTCTAGGATTTCAGGTGTGCTGTACATGCTTAGAGATGGAAAACTTGTGGGGGTTAGAAAAAAAACCCAAAGTCTTTTGATAAAATTAGTCAAAACAAAAGATTGTTTCAAAGGACACATAGGTTTAGATTGTTTACTCAACTCTATTTATTATCTCAAATATGCTTAGCTGTAGTGTTCAGTGTAGCACAGCAGAGAGGTGAAGACCAATGATAGAATTCCTCAACTAACAGCATGCCAAAAGTAGAAAAATGTCTTAAATTACAACAGAATGCAATACTCTGTCTCTTGTTGCCAAATAGAAATTATAGTCCTCAAATTGAAAGATCCTTCTATTGAAGAAATTAGTTTGAAGGAAACAATCTGTCACAAATTTTCAAAAAAAGACACTTACTTGTCTATGTGGAGTTTGTATTCCCGAGCACAGCCTGATTCATTTTTCCAGTGAAGCTGGGTGTTGTCTGTCTAAGTCTACTTTTTTGCTATGGGAGTTAACTGACTGTGTCAATGAGAGTAAGAAATCTCCCACTAAGTTGGGTCTGAATGTGGCTGAGGGGATTTGCTGAAGGCAGAAGACCCACTATAGGGTGGCTTGTCACCTGAATGGTATAAAAGGGAAATCAAGAAGAAAGGATGGCTTGTGTTTCTTTGGAGGAACTCCAGCCCTCATGTTCACCTTGGTTTCCAGTGCAAATTTTTCAGCCTTCCACCACAGACATTTCAGCCTTCTGATACTGACCCTTTAGTTTCCTGATACAGATTCACGTGGGAAATTATTCTGAGCTCCATGCCTTTGATGGACCCTTCAAATCTTCAGTGCACTGACAGACCATTTGCACTCTTTCATACCAAACTGAGTGGTTATTGTAACCCAATCTTGTAAATTGTTATATATTTGTATAGTTTACATTAAATATGTTTCTCTAGTAAGCTGACTAATATAATTGTATAACAAAATACTTGTGACCAGGTATTTATAAATAATAGGTGCTCATTATCTCACTGTTCTGGAGGCCAAGAATGTCATGGTGTCTGCTCTGTTCAGCATCTCATCAGGGTCTTCTTGTTCCATCACAATATTGTGGGGGGCATTTATGGTGAGACAGAGTAAGTGTAGTAACTATTCTCTCTCTTCTGGTAAAGCTACTAATACCATCTTTAGAGCCTCATCATTATGAGCTAATCTAATCTATTGACCTCCTAAAGTGTTGTGTTTCAAAATTCCATTAACTTGTGAATCTAGGGATTTTTTTCTAACATACAAACTTTTGGAAAACAGATCTGAAACTGCCCAACCCTATAGTTTCTAATTTAGTACACTCGGGGTAAGGTTAAAAAAATTGGTGTCTCTCACAAGTTCCTAGGACCTGCTGGTAATGACAGCTTAGAGACCTCATTTCGAGAACCAAGTTAAAGGAACAGCTTTTCAAGAGCTGTGAAACCAGTGTTTCAATGTGTGATGTGGGGGCCACCTCCAAATGTCACCAGTGATGATTATTGAAGATGTTAGTTTTAATCCCATTCCCAGAGGTTGGGGCTGGCAGCTTTGGAGAAGAGCCTACATATCCAGTTTCTAACAAACAGTCCAGGTTATTCTTATAATGTTTTTAAAGCAACTCTGTTAAATCCTGTGAAGTTTTTCAAGCCATCTTCACCTTTATATACTCTGTGTAGGAAGCAGGCTAATGCAGTGACATATCTCCTTTTGCTGGGGCCATAATGACGTACAGCATGACAGAGAAGGGTTGAAGCCCTATGTGTGCCATGTTCTATTTGTATAAATTTAAGCAAAATTACTTAACCACTTGGGTGTGCAAGTCTTAACCTGAAAGATGGGATAATGAGGCAGTTATTATGTAATAGTCACTTAATGTCTTGTATGTTAGCAAATCCTCAAAAAATAACAGCTTCTTCATGTGTGAGAAAAAAATCTATTTTGGGGATATTACTGGTGAGAAGTAAGAATATAGTGAAAACTCCTTTTGGATCCTGTCTTTTGCCTGTTGGTTACAAACTCCTGTTCCCCTTCATAATGCCACAGTGTCCCATCTGTTACAGTCTCTAGGATTTCAGGTGTGCTGTACATGCTTAGAGATGGAAAACTTGCGGGGGTTAGAAGAGAAGTGGTCAGTCAAAAAGAGGAAAATGTTTTTGAAGCTCAAAACATCATGAAGTCAGATAAAGCCTGCATATATTCTAAATGGAGTCTAAAGTCTTGGCATGTTTGGTTGCCTTATTTTAGTTTTTTGCATCTGCCCAGTCATGCACATAATATGGAGTAATATATATTCTTTCTGAGTTCCTGCAGCACAAGGCCAAGTAGATGGACTGTAGTGAAGTGAGTAAGTGTGTGTTTTGGCCTCATCCATTGAAATGGACTTTCTTAAATGACCCAAATAGCCTCTCTCAAGAGCCATTATTTCTTCTTGTCCTTGTTTTATTTTTTGGTGTTTCCTGTCAAAAATGTACTCATAATTTAAAGGACAAAATATTCTGCAGCTTTTGGCCTTAAAAGAACCGTTTTTAGTTTCTTGTCTGCAACTGCTCTGGCTGAGGTTATTTTATATTCAAGATGTTCTCATGATGAGCCGTGGGCTCTCAGATTTCCAAATAAATAAAACAGTGAGCCTGAAATGTAAACTAAAAAACAGTAAAATGAAAGAACAGACAACCACCTCCATTTTACTCATAAACTCTAGCTTTTCTCAAGGAAACCAAGTCCAAAACACAGTAGTTTCGAACTTAAAGGGATTAAAAACAAGGAACAAAGGCTAAGAACGTTTGTGTTACACATAAGTGCTTAATATTCAGTTGGTGTCAGAACGCAGATCTCAGGGCTTCTGTCTATTCTCTTCCTCCAAGCTGCATCATTCTGTGTAGGTTGTCATCTCTCCTTGGTTGTGTGCTTTCCTCTTCTTTGTTTTGCTCTTTCAATTCTTTTGACAAGTGCTTCATAAATTAAAACTTAAAACAATGAAAATTGAAAAATTTCTAAAGCATCAGGAAGAGTACAGTGAATTCATATGCAACTGTCATGCAGATTCAAAAGTTATTTCAATTCAGCTATGTTTATTTTACCCCTCTTCTGCCTTTTCTCTCCTCTATTCTTTCTTTGTCTTTTCTCTTTTGTTGAAAGGTTTTAAAGCATACTCTGGTGTTGCAAACCAGGATACTGGATTGGCTCCCCTTTGAGAGGCAGCCTTCAAACTATGCAGTGGGAAAAAGTCTGATGGCAACATCTGTGTCACAGCCTTGAATTGCATAGGAAGATTCATGTTGGATCTTCCAGTTATTAGCCAATAAGTTCTGCTTCAGAGAACAGTAAATTAAGGCACATACGTGTTTTTCAAGTTATTTAGGAGTTTTGGCAAATGACTTCAGAAATCTCCAACCTTGTCCCCAAGATTACAGTATCTTAGATTAATTCTGAAATCAACTTACTGTGTATGTTATTGTTATCTGATAGGTGAACTAGTTCATTTGCAATATTTAGGTATTGATAGTTAAAACCATAAAATAACATGATGTTTAGTTTTTTTAAATATAAAGTTTCATTGAAGTAATAAATACAATTTCTGTGCAGTGCCAATTTAGGATTTGATATACAATCATAAATTCATTTTGTTTTATTAGGAATTGAACACATTTGATGATAAAGCAGTTCCTGTGTCTATTAGTGACTCATTATATTTCTCACTTAAGTTTAATACAATAGAATAGACATAACAATTTTTGTATCTAAACCAATAAATAATCAAACAGTTTTGAACTAGAAAGTGTACCCATGAATTCACACATTAGCTCTCATATAAGTGTAAATCTCTATATTATTAGTAAGGCATTTCATCTTCATTACTGAAAAACATGATTGTTTTTATAAATCTCTTGGCAGTTTCTGAATTATGTCAATAGAAAAACAGATAAATTTGATGTAAATAATTTAGAAATGCTGATAAAAATCTCTGCATGATCGCTTTCATATGTATTGCTCTTCTCGAGGGGTCTTTGCTATTTGCACAGTACATAGATCCCAGAAACTTGCAGGATTTTGAATAAATAACTTGGGTTACAGCCCTATTTTATCCTTTGGGATTTCTTAATTGAGAGGATAAGGAAATTACATTTATGATGAACAATTTACCCATGTATTTATAATAGTCTTCCCATTCATCTTATTTATACTGAACTTTACTTGATTTTAGTAATCATCTTTTGAAAAAGTCATGAAAAAAGCTTTGAGAACAGTAGGAAAAAGGGAAAAAATGCAAGTCAGTTATACTATTAGTGTCTCTTAGTTCAATAAAAAGGAAAGTTTATGCTAATATAGATTGGAGAAATTTTTATATCCGTTATCTTGTGCCCTGAGAGACTACTTTAAAGATAAAAACATATAACGTATTAACTATTGTTAGTTTACTATTATTTTGTTGAGAATATTTGTTTTACCTTTTTTTCATAAAATAAAAAAATTTAAAAAGGTTTTTAGTACGGACAATGAGTTTTTTCATATGACGATTTATTAATATACAGTTCAAGATATAAATGTCTTGGCAGTTTCTGAATTATGTTAATAGAAAAATAGATAAATTTGATGTCTCCTAAGACTCTTATAGATAGGAATACTGGGAAACTCTTTTGTTCTAATGCTTTGTCCCTGACTCCAATTCCTGATACAGAGCTTCAAAGATGTGAATAATTTCCTGAGTAATAGGGATGTCTGCTGTAGACCTTCTGTATCCTTTAAAATGTTCTTGGTGATAGAATTTTTTGCTTAAAGTAAGCAATTTTTGGCAGGCTCCTGGCAGCCTTGGAATGAGTACTGGATGTAAGGGTAACCAACAATGTAATTACCCAGTTGGAGTGTTTAGTCCTATTCCCCTAGCTCTGGGAAGGGGAAAAGGTCTTGTTCAATCAATTGTTATTCCTCAATGAAGCCTGTATAAACTCCCACAAGTACATATCTAAGTTCCAGATAGCTGAATACATGAAGGCAGGTCTGTGGAGGAGGGCATGTTGAGAGAGCATAAAATCTCCACACCCCACTCTGTCTTTTGCCCTAAGGCTCTTTTCTGTGAAGCTGTTCATCTTTATTCTCTGTTATGTACTATATTAATGTAATAAACAGGGAAGTGTGTCCCTGAGTTCTGTGAGCCATCCATGCAAAATAATGGAACCAGAGAAGTAGTTGTGAGACCTTGATCTGTAGCTGATCAGTACTGAGTCCGTGTCACAGAAATGAGTTCACACAACTCCAGTCACCTAATTGGTCAAAAATCCAAATAAACCTGGTGAAGAAAATGTAGCATCTTTAAGAAATGTTTCTAAAATAAATCCCCAATATCAACTCTCAGAAACTTGAAGCTAGATCCCTTTCTCTTGCTTTATAAAAATTAATTCAAGATGGATCAAAGGCCTGTATAAGACCTGAAACTTTGAATCTGCTAAAAAAAAAAAAAAAAAGGAAAATACTCAAAATCATGGGCCTAGAAAAAGACTTCATGAATAAAACTCTAATATCATCTAAGCAATATCTAAGCATCAAATGCCTAGATATCTAATATCTAAGCAATAATAACAAGAATCAACAAATGAAATAATATCAAATTAAAGTTTTTGCATAGCAACTAACAGAGTAAGGATACAGCCTATGGAATGGGAAGAAGTCTTAGCCAGGTACTTTCCTGACAAGAGGATTAATATCTAGAATATACACAGGCTCAATGCCAAAACAAATAGCCCAGTGAATAAGTAAGCAAATAAATTGAGCATATACTTCTCAAAAGAAGTACAATGATCAATAAGCATATGAAAAATGTTCAATATTTTTAATCACTAGGGAAACAAATCAAAACTACATTGACATTCCATCTCACCCTAATCAGAATTACAGAATTTCAAGAATTAAAAAATAGTAAATTCTGATGAAAAAGAGCACTTCTACATTGCTGATGGGAATACAAATAAATACGGCCATTACGGAAGTCACTATGGAAGTTCCTCAAGAAACTGAAAATAAAAATACAACTTAACCCAGGCATACCCACACCTTGGAATATATCCAAAGCAATCAACATATTCACTGTGGCATAATTCATAATAGTCAAGATATGAAACCAGCCTCAGCACCCATCCACAAATAAATGGATAATAAAAATATTATATATATATATATATATATATATATATATGAATATTATTCAGCCAAGACAAATGAAATTTTGCCCTTTCTGGGAAAATGAATGGATTTGAAGATCATCGTGTTGAGCAAAATAAGCCAGGTGCAGGCAGACAAATGATTTTCCTAACATATGGAATCTAAAAAAGATGACATGAAAGTAGAAGAAAGACTATTATTAGATACTAAATAAATAACAGAGAGGAGAAAAAAGGTATAAGGGAGAGAAATGAAGGGTGGACATGATAAAAATATGCACTGAATTTTTATATACACTCAATATTTTATAAAATTAATGAGTACTCATTAAAATAAAAAAGACATTTCTCTGCAACAAAAAATATTTGATACCTACTGCTTGCAAATGGTATCTGAAGTGGGGACAGTTTTCTGAGACTAAGCTCTTAACCTGTGGAATCTGGCTATGATTCTGGGTAGACAGTGGAGGGATTGAGTTAGGATGCTCAGTTGGCATTTCTAGAGAAATGCTTTGTGTTTGTGGAAAAGAATCCTTAAATATTTGTTGTCAGAAATGAAGTGAAGTAAAAACACTTTTGTCCTGCATGTATAACACAACCATTATAATTAGAATATTGACCAGTTGAGCAAAATGTTTTGAGGATTTTCAATTCAGGTAACTTACATGATAATCCCTAAATTTTCACAGGGTATTATTTCACATTTCTCTGATATACACATAGTGAGTTCCAATTGCTTATACAAACTTCTGTGGTTCAAATAAACCTCTTGGGAGGAATTACAAATCATACAATAATAAGGAATTGTGCTAAGAATACAGTAGTAGACAAAGTAATGCAATTTACTACAGTCATTCAAACTCCATAATTCTATTACTACAGTAAGAAGGTCGACATTTTCTCTATACGGTAATTAATCTAGTGGTGATCCAGAAAACAGACTGGACAGAAACATATGAAAATATTAACATATACTCCACCCTTGCTTTACTTCTCAAGGGTAACAATGTCAAAGAAGTGAAGGGAAATACCAGTTTTTCTCCTTAAATGTCTGTGGTGTTTGAGTCTCTTATAATTAGGCTCTGAACAACTGAAGGAGATTTGAGGCTGAAAATCACTGCATTCTAGATTCAAGGTCACTTAGCCATCAGTTCTCAAGGTTGTATCTAACTCAGAATCACAGTTAATGCATTGTTTCTGTTCATTTGTTTGTGCGCCACGTATTTGTCTGTTGTCATCTGAGTCGGCAGAAATACAGATGACCATAGGGACTGTATTTCTCGTTTTCCTATAGCTCCAGCCTCTGCATATGAGGTCATAGTTACTTAATTTTACATTGCTCCTTCCTTATATCTTTTTTCAGGTTACTGACAAAGTGTTGATACCAGGAAGATTAAAAATTGTTGGTTTCCAAGAAAATGAAACTGCACACTGGATCAAATTAACCTGTAGCCTTCTCAGAGAACTTAACACCAGCACTGGGTTTGTATTTCCCTTCCTGTAAAGCTCTGTGAGGTGTGATAGGAATTATATGGTAGAGGTTTGATGGCAAATATATGATAAATGTTAAATTTAAAAAAATATTTACTTTATTTCTGTTTTATTAATGTATGTTTGTGATATATAATAATTATGTTCATTTTGGAGAATTTGTATAATACATACTGCCTCTTGCTAATTTGTATTCAAATTTTACCCTTTTCTTTCTTCCCCAAATATTCTTCTACCCCCAAAGAGTGTACTCCCTGTTTTCTGCCATCTCTCCTTTATTTTGTTTTAAAATTATTTACACTTTGTATTTCTAATATAAGAGAAAAAATATGCTATTTAATCATCTACATTTGATTTATTTAACTTAGCATTGTCTCAGGATCCACCAGTTTTCTTATGGAACACTCAAAGGAAATGTGTCATGTATATGACACATTTTCCTCATCCATTCATCTTTTGATGAATATACAGGACGCACCATAACTTAGCTATTGTGAATTTTGAATTTTGCTGCTATCAATGTAAGTATGCATGTATGACTGTAATATGATGACTTTACTCTTTCAGGAAGAGAACCAAGAAATGTATAGCTTGCCCAGATGGAATTTCTATGTTTAGTTTTTTGAGAACTCTCTATACTGATTTCCATGTTAGTTGTGCTAGCTTACTTTTCTATTAACAGTGTGGGAGAGTTCCTTTTCTCTGACATCATCTCCAGCAGCATTTGTTGTTTTTTGAGTTCTTTTTTTTTTTTTTTTTTTTTGTACTCACGACTGCACGCTTGCAAGGCAGGCTCTTGTGCCACTGAGCTAAATCCCCAACCCAGCTTTGTTTTTTGAGTTCTTGATGACAGCCATTCTTGCTGGAGCAAGGTGAAAACTCAGTGTTGTTTTAATTTGCATTTCCCTAATGTTCAGAGATGCTGAACATTTTCCCATCTATTTTTTGGCTATTTGTATTTCTAATAAATGTCTATTCATTTGTTTTTTCATTATGTAATTGGCTATTTTATTTTGAGGAGTCTAATTTTTTTGAGTTCTTTTTCTTTTTCTTTCTTTTTTTTTTTTTTTTGGTACCAGGGATTGAACTCATGACTTCGCGCTGGCATGGCAGGCGCTTATGCCACTAAGCTAAATGTCCTGTCCCTTTTGAGTTCTTTATATTTTCTAGATATTAGTCTTCTGTCTGAGGAGTAGTTGACAAAATCCTTTTTCATTCTGTATATTGCCTCTTTACTCTATTGGCTTTTTCTTTTTGCTTGCTGAAGCTTTTAAATTCAATGTAATCTCATTTGTTGATTCTTGATATTATTTTTTTGTGCAGTTGTGGTTGCTTTAGAAAGTCCTATTTTGTTTTCTACTAGATTACATGCTTCTGTTTTAGTCTAGGTTTTTGATCCATTTTGTTTTAATTTTAGTAAAGAGTGAGAGACATGGGTTTAGATTCATTCTTCTGCATGAAGATAATAACTTTTTCCAGAGCCATTTGTTAGAGAGGTTGTCTTTTCTATAGTGCTTGTCCTTTTAGTATATTTGTCAAAGATCAGATGGCTAAAGTAGAATAGGCCTTTTTTCTGTGTCTTATTCTATTTTATTAGTGTATATGTCTATTTTTGTGCCAATACCATGCTCTTTTCATTACTGTAGCTTTATAACTTGAAACCTGAGATTAGCAATGCAATGCATCTTGCTTTGCTATATTTGGCTTTGGTTATTCTGGGTCTCTTCTCATTCCATGTCAATTTTAGGATTTTTTTCTAGTTCTATGAAAATATTTTCAGTATTTTCATTGAAATTTCATTAAATCTATGTATCAGCTTTGGCAATATGGCTATTTTGACAGTTTTAATTTTGTGCATACAGAATAGGGAATGTTTTCATTTTCTAATGTCTTCTTCAGTCTTTAGTGCCAGAGTATGTATTATAGTTTTCATCATAGAAATTTTCCACTTCCTTAGTTAGATAATTTCCTAGCTAGCTAATTTTATTTGATTTTTTATTTAATTAAATTTTATTTAATTTTTTGGAGCTACTATGAATTGGATTATTTCTCTGATTTCATTTTCAACAGATTCATGATTGGTAAACAGGAACATTATTGATTTTTGTGTATTGATTCTTTATCCTGTCACTTTGCTGAATTTATTTATTAGCTCTAAGAATCTTTTGGTGGAACTTTTTGAATCTTCATTGTAAAGGATAATTCCATTTACAAATAAGGATAGCTTGACATCTTTTTTGATTCATAATCTTTTTATTTTTCCTCTTGTCTGATTGGTCTGGCTAAAATTTTGAACATTCTGTTAAACATGGATGGTAAGAGTGAGCATCCTATTCTATTCCTGTTTATAGAGAAAATATGATGCTGATAGTGGGTTTGTCGTGAATGACTTTTATCAATTTGAGGTAAGGTTATATATATTTTCATCAGTCATTGTGAATGGCTGTTGGATTTGTTGAAGACTTTTTCTTCATCTATTGAGATGATCATGTGGTTTTTGTCCTTGGTTCTGCTTATATGACATGTTGCATTTATTAATTTATCCTTGTGTCTCTGGGATGAAACCCACTTAATCTTGATGTATTGTGTTTTAATGATTTTTTTTTTTTTTGGATTCTGTTTGTCAGTATCTTGTTGGGAATTTTTACATCTGTGTTCATTAAATGTATTTTTTTCTGCTTTAGTATCAGGATCGTTCTGGATTCAAGAAATGGGTTTGTCCATGTTGTTTTCTTTTAATTTCATAAAATGTTTGAGTATTATTGATATGAATTCTTTTCTGAAGTCCTGGTAAAATCCAGTGGTGAGTGTAACTGGCTTTTCTTCGTTGGTAGAGTTTTTATTACTGCCTCAATTTCATTACCTGCTGCTGGCTTATTTAAGGTTTTATGTACTCAGGCTTCAGTTTGCTGATAGCCATATGTGTTTAGGAATTTATGCTAGATTCTATAGTTTATAGGAATATAAACTTTCAAAAACAGTGATATTTTAGTGATGTTTATTGTGATTTTGTCTTTTCCATTTCCAGTTGTACTAATGTGGGTCTTTATTGTTTTTGGTAAGTTTGGCTAAGTATTTATTAATCTTATTTATCCTTTTAAAAAAACAATTCTTCACTTCATTGATCCTTTACGTTTTTTTCTCAATCGCTTTTGTTTCTACTATGACCTTTATAATTTCTTTCCTTCTACAAGTTTTGCTTTGAATTGCTTTTGTTTTTCTAAGACCTCAAGGTACATCATTCAGTTATTTATTTGGGATCGTTCTATTTTTTCAATGTAGGCATTTATAGCTATAATATTTTACTTTAGAACTGCTTTTATTATGCTCCATTGGCTTTCAGTATATGGCACTGTGATTGTCCTTTTATTTTAGAAAACTTTTAATTTCCTTCTAGATTTTTTCTCTGGTTCATTGATTATTCAAGAATGTATTGTGAAATCTCCATGTGTTTGTGTAGTTTTAGTGATTTCGTTTGCTGTTTAGCTCTAGTTTTACTTTTTTTATGACCCAATAGAATTCAAAAGTTTATTTCAGTGCTTGTGTATTTGTTTAAATACACGTTATGGTAGAAGATATGGTCTATTTTGAAGAAAGTTCTGCATTTCTGAGAAAATAAGTATTTTGATGTGGTTAGAAGAAACACTATAGATATCTGTTAAGTCCATTTTTCAATGATGTGGTACACCTCTGATATTTATTTTTTGACTTCTTTAGTCCAGTTGATCTATTTGTGAGTGGGCTTTTAAAGTTTCCCAGTATGAATGTATTGGTATCTATCTTTCTTTTATGTTCAGCAGTTTTTGTTTTACGAAATTAAATGTGCTGACTCTTGGTACACATATATTCATGATTGTTATCTTTTCCTGTTAAGTTATTCTCTTTACTTAATATTGACCTCCTTTGTATCTTCCGATCAGTTTTGGCCTGAGGTTCACTTTTTCTGAGTTTAGCATAGCTATTCTTACTTGCTTTGGACTTTAGTTGAATGGAATATTGTTTTCTATCCTTTGGTTTCTTCCCTCAGGAGAATTTGAATTTTTGCCAAGATGATGTACTTGCCGGAGTTGGGCTTTTAGCAGTGCCGTGATTGAGCTGCTGCTGTTACTAACACTCCTGTTACTGGAAGTCATCTGATGGGCTTCTCCTGCGAGCTTCCTTCCCTTGGTTGGGTTTTGTTTAGTCCCACCTGAGTGCATGCAGACCTTAGAGAGCGTCTTCTGAGCATCTCGTGAGTGCTGCGGCTTCTAGCCTGTCATGATGCTCCTCCTGCTATAAAAATTTTATTACAGTAAGAGATTTATTGCCATAATCCACCTCAAAATATTTCTTCTCTCTTCACACACTTTGCCATCAGTCTTCCTGCTTTCTGAAGCAGTTCTGGAAGTCTTTCTCTCGAGCGTCTTTATGAGGTGTAATTTAAAGATACACTGAATGGTGCTGGTGAGCGGCAGTCAGAGGAAAGGCAGGCATATAAAATATTATTGTGTGTCCTCATCTCCTTCTTCACTGGGTCTAGCACTGTGCGAATTCTGGCTCTTTCCTTAATTTGAAATGACCATGAGAGGTAAATGTTTTGAATTGATTCCATACATCACGGCAGCCATGACAGCAAGATTAATGACACAAAGACTTTCAGAATCGCTTGAGAAAGTGACAAGAACAATGGAATGAACATATTTGAAATAAAGCGGAATGTATTTAGGGAGCTTAGTGGAAATTCATATTTTAGAGTAATAATTTTAAAAAATTTTAAACATTCACCATGTTTTTGATTATACCTCATACTTTCAGTGTTTGAAAAAAAAATCAGTGAATTACTCCTGAACATGTGTTGGTTGTAATTGAAAATTAGGATTCCTGAGTCAATTGATTTTAATTTTGAAATTAACACAAGATACTTCTCTGTCTTTCTTTACTTAATGTTTATAGTTAAATAACAAGAAAAATAAAAGTACAGCTATACCCCATTGAAAAAGAACTCATATTTAAAACAGGGAATTTACATCTCAGATAAGTTATTGCATTGGTCTGTTTTATTCCTTGATTTCTGAAAAGCTTTTATCTCAGAATTTTTCTAAACATAACAGATTTAATATACTTAGAATTTTATGTATATATTAGAAAGAAATAAGAAGTACTGATTGTAGAAGACAGGGCAAAGAGAAAAATAAAAAAATTCTGAGAAATAGCGATTAAAGATCAATAAAATGAAAATAACAGTTGGACAGTTATTTGGTCAATATAAATATATTAAATTAATGAGTTTTTGAAAAATATGCTTCAAAGTGAAAGTCCTTATGGTTTGTAATATAGAAGGCATCTTTTTGCTCACAGAAAAAGCTATCTTTTTACAGAGAGGAGGGAGGAATGAATGGTTCTGTACTTTGTGAAAATAAGACAAGCTATGAATGATGGAGAACTCTATTTCAACAAGTCACCAGCACAAAAGAAAACCCCACAGTAATTAGAGCAAAAGCATCACTTAAGATGGGATATTATTACATCATTCTACGTACAAGTTAAAATCTAAACCTTATGGCTATATATAAAAAGGTGATCTGTACATTTGCATGCTAAAAAAAGAGTTTTTAATATTTTTTTTTGTGATTTTGTTATAAGACCATATTTAGTCCTTGTTTTCATTTTTACCACAGGAGAAAACTGTATAGCTCTAAATAGTCAAAGCTGCCTTTTTTTTTTTAACTTGGCTGTGAGTACTACTTGGCTTCTTAGACATGGACTTTGTTTTCTATAACAGTTCTCCTTTGCCCAGATGGTTATAGATGCACAAGCTGATGGAAAATATCAGGTTATGAGTCAGTGTAAAAAATATTTAGAAACCTAGGGATTGAAGTTTTAGCTGGTTGAATAGGCTTGGAATTTGTTTATGGTTTCATTTCAAACATGGAGAAACATATACTAAATGTATGCCACAGAGCATTTGAAAAATCTTTCTTTTTTCCTAAGCAGAAACATTTTGCTACATTCTCTCAAGTATAGAAACAATACACACTCTTAGGGGAAAAATAATTATGCATAAAGTAAAAAATAAAATTCTCTCCTTACCCCTAATGTCATCACTTTTTAAATAACTAATTTTTAAGTTTGTTATTAATTATTCCAAATACTTTCTATAAATGTAAACACAATTTTAACTTTTTGAAATAAAACCATAATTTTTTCTGTTTTGTAAGTTATCTTTTATTTCAACATGATATAATTGTTATGGTTTGGATATAGAATGTCCCCAAGTAGAGGTGGGCCACTGGAGTTGTAACCTGGAAATGTAAAACTTTTCCTAGGCTCATCCCTCTATGCACTGCTTCCTGGCCACCATAACATGGGGAGTTTTCCTCCATAACAGGCTCTTTCAGCACATCATTTCTGTATTTGAGTCTGCTGCGTATACATGAATGAAACTTCTGAAACTGTGATACAAAATAGATCTCTTTTCCTTCAAGTTGTGGGTGTCAAGTTTTGTGTCTCCTCAGTAATAAAAGGAATAAGGCAGGTATCAGAATAAGGCAGGTATTTTGGTATCAGAGAAGTAGAACCACGGCCATGACTATACCTGACCATTTGATTTAGAAGCCTTTGGAAACAGTCTTCTGCAAAAGGCAGGAATTTGGAGATGTTGGACAGAGAAGCCCTGGAATCAGTTCTGAGACTGATGGGATATTTTGGTCAGAGCTCAAAAACCCTAAATGATAGCAAAATTGTAGGTAGTAGAGACAAAGCTCAGGAGGTTTCATTTGGAGACAAGCACTCCTTTGGTCATTGGATTTAAGACCCTGTATAGTAAACTCTGGAAGAAAACTTGTCTAAATTGCACTGATAATTTTCAGGATATGGAAGTCTTTTTTTTGCTGGCTCTGGGATGGAACTCACAACCTCATGTTTACAGAGTGGGGCTTTAGCCAACTAAGCTAAACCCGGGAACACGATTTTCAGGATATTGAGACTGAAAGCACTAGACTAAATAATCTGGCAAAGAATATTTCAGCACAGCCCAACATTCAGTCTGTAGCATGGATTATATTGATGGCTTTTAGTTACATGTTCACTGAAATTTAGGAGAAAAAAACCCATTTGAAAAATGTGAAGTTCCACCAGAAACTTTTATGGTAAAGCCGGTGCTAAAGAAATCATGGTTGTGGAACAGATTAGCATTAAAAAGTAAAGTCAAGTACTTAGCATTAGGACAATGGGAAAGATGCCTTGCAAGTATCCAAGAAGTCACCAAAAGCCAGTTCTTTAGAGGCTTAAGTATGAAAATGTGAAACACTGCTTTGAGAAGAAGGGAACCTGAAGGCACCTTGCTCAAGAAGGGCCACCAAGGGAATTGGTACGTTAGGACTGGATTCAAAGCATTCAGCCATCTAGCAATCTATGGGTACTTGGAGACCACTGGATCTGTGATTCAAGGGGGCCCAGGTATTGTTTGAGAGGCTTTCAGACCTTGGTTTCATCTACATGGTGCTGGATTTATTGAAGTAAAAATGCAAGATTTGTAGTATCAAGAAAGTTTCCACTTAGATTTTAGAAGAAGGCCTGGAAGGCCAAGCAGTGTGCCTATAAGACAGCAGTGTATAAGGACAAGAGTGAAATAAAAAAAAATAGTGAAGAATCCAGGAAGTTGGAGAAGCCAGGAACATAGTATATCAGCTGAGGAATGCTATAGGCAGTTATCAGTACTACTCCAAGATAGAGACCACGAGAGTTGCTACTGGCAATGCCATAGATAGGACTGCCCAAGACCTTTATAGCTCAGATCTCATCACTACTTGCCTTGGGTGCTGAAGATGCAGCTATGGCATTTAATGTTTGCCCTGTTAGATTTTGATTTTGCTTTGGTCAGATTTCTCTATATCTATTTGTCCTTTTTTGAATGGAATGGGAACACTATGTCATTGTAGATCAGAAGTATTTACCTTTTTTTTGTTTTATACAGAGGCTAATAGCTAAGGGTTTGACTTGAATCTCAGAGGAGACTTTTAGTTAAGATTTTTCAGCAATGCTGAAACTCTTAAAAAATTGATTGCACTGGATATGTAGCCCAGCTGGCAAGCAGGAGGTTGTGAGTTTGATTCCCAGCGTGTGGGGGGGAGATGACACAGATGTCAGAATTAAAACATTGGTGCCTGTTAAAGATGGATTAAAAAGCTGCCATCAAGAAAACAACTGATAACAAATGTTGGCGAGGCTGCAGGGGGGAAAAAGGAGCACTGCTCCACTGTTGGTAGGAGTATAGACAGTGTAGCCACTATGGAAATCACTATGGAGATTTCTCAGAAGACTAGGTTTGGAAGTTACATTCAATACAGCTATTCCCCTCATGGGTATTTTCCCAGAAAAACTGAAAAGGTCATGTCAGTGATATATGTGCACCTATGTTCACAGCAGCACAATTTGTAATAGCTAAATCTTGGAAACAACCAAAATACCCATCAACTGCAGAGTGGATGAAAAAGATGTGGTATCTTTATACAATGGAATATTACTCAGCTATAAAAAGGATGATCTCGAGGCCTTCATAGGTAAATGGAGACAACTTGAGACTATCCTCATAAGTGATATAAATAAGAATCATATTTATAAATATCATATTGTGTCTCTAATGTAAAAAGTAACTAAGAACTACAAGTGTAATAAAACCCAAAATGTGTAATTGCTATTGTAAAAGAGAGAGGAAAAGAAAGTGCTCTAAAGGATATAACTGCATGTATGTTTAAGTGTGTAAAATAGATGACCATATTACTGCTTTTGTTGGATCATTGAGCAGAACTGTTTGCAGTCTCACTGTTTGAGTGTCTACTTTGTATGATTTAATTTTGTAACTTGAACAACTATTTGTAAGATGACAGTAGGTAATTTGTCAACTAGTGATTTCTTAGTGTTTTTTTTTTTTGAATTCTGTATTTTTGCTACCCTTTTTCTGTTTTGCTTTTTTTCTCTTTAAATAAAATTTTTAAAAAAGATGGATTAAAAGCTGTATGTATAAAGAGATACACATGTGTTATTTTGGGGGAACGTGTTCTTTAGACCTAGAAAGTCTCCCAAGTTCCTCACGTCTTGTGAGATGGGCTTGTGGGAGGTGATTAGATTGTGGGGGTTCTATAACTGACTTGATATTAGTAGGTAGGTCTGACTGCTGGTGGGCTACTGGGTGACCCAGAATGGTATATCTCTCATCGCAGACCCTCCCTTCGCTCTCTGCTTCCTGGCTACTATGATATGACCATCTCTTCTCCATATGAGCCCTTCTATCATGCCATTTTTGTGTTTGGTCATACTGCCCATGGATTGAAAAATCTGAAATTGTGATCCAAAATAAACATTTCCTCCCTTAAATTGTAGGTATTGGGTACTGTGTTATAACAATGACAAAATTACTAAGACATCTTTTTGGGTCATTATCTATAACCCTATATCTTATCTTTGGAACATCAACTTTAACAAATCCTTTATTGATGGTCACTGTCCACTGTTATGCAATGTTCTGCAAGAAATAACTGTTCATTTACATATTTCTATACTTATTCTTTCATTTCCCATAATAAATCCTAGAAGATAAGAATTGCTGGATCAATTTACATGTGTGTTTGAAGTCATAGTACATATTTCCAATGACACTCTAAAAATGTATTAAATACATTTCCACCAGATGTGTCTATGGTTAAATCTCATACAGTGTGTCAACACTGGATATTACTAATTATTCTTAATGTTTACTAAACTGACTGGCAAAGGTCAATATCTCATTTTGCTATAATACATGTAACAAGGACAAGGAAAAAAGAATAAAAAGTATAAGATTTTTTTTTCTGAATTGAGATCCAGTTGTGTTTTCTGCAGGAAAAGTCTCTGTTGTTTGGCTTTATGAATTCTTCCCTCCTCTCAACTCTTTCTTCCTCCTTCTCCTGCTCAACATAGTGTTACTAGGTATTGTTGGTCATTAGGTGCAGACTATTCCTCTACCTTAGCAAAGGGATAATTGATTCTGTCTTTAACATAGGTTCTCATTATATTAACACACATATTCTTGCACATAATCACAAAACATATCACACATGCATATATATGAATATATATATATATATATATATATATATATATATATATAGATAGATAATGAGAGAGAGAAAGAGAAAGAGAGAGAAACTACACACATGTATGCACAACACCAATACATCTTCATCATACCACATTATACCGTACAGAGAGGGGCACATTGTGAAGTGCTTCACAGTATCACTGTGACACGAGCAAAATAAAATAAGTGTCATATCCATTAGTTTAGAGGACCATCGTATTCCTAGAACACTTCAAAAGTCCCCTGATAGTCATAGTCTGATGATTTCTTGAGTGTCATCCTTATTATTTCAGTTGTCTGGATTCTCCCTCCTGGCACATTTCTGCAAGCTGAGAGCTCTTTCCCCCTGGTTAAACACATTTACACTCTCAGAGCAGAAAAACTAAAGGTAAAAATGTGTGAAAAGAGATTCTTGGGTACAAACTCAAATCTACAAGAAATGATTTAAATCTGTTATTTCTGTCTCCTACTCTGTTATTTCCCCTTTAATTTCATAGGAATGGTTTTTAGGAATTAAACTGTAGAATGGTGTATGTAGATACAGTTTTGCCCAGTTTTTGCTTAAAATGTTCTTATTTACTATTAGATCAGTGTTTCTGTATGCAGTTTTCTTTATTGATTTTTCCCTTTATCACCAGCATTGCTCAAAACAAAACTACTAAAATATCCTGACTTCTTTTCTTTCCTCAAAGTTTCTTAGCAATAAGATATACTCAGAACTGAGCCATAAAGCCTACTGTTTAATTAAAATATATTACATTGGGCAAATATGAATAATAAAGCCTGTAAAGAATATGAACAGGACCTTTTCTGTTTAGTTTTCTGTGGATGAGATGGAATCTAATTCTAGAGCTGAGATTGCACAGCAGAGGAAATTCTGAGCGGGCTGACCTGAGTTTGTGTCCTGTGTGGGATGTAGGTTCTGTTTGGCATCTTCCAGAAGAGTCTTGCTTCATCACAGTGGAACACTTGTTGAGTCATATATTCTTCATGAATTTTGTGAATTCATTCTTATAGATTTCTGCAGTGGCCTTGTCAGAACCAGAAGCCTCGCTATATCTTATCACACTATGAATGCCACTTTTCTTGTGAAATTTATCAAACTGCCCTGTACCAGTTTGAAATTCATTGCTTGTTGCACTTGTAGAGGGGTTTTCTTACAATAATCACTGCATAATTTTCTTTCTTACAGATCATATTTTGCTATCACCAGTGAGCTGTTTCTCATTGAAATACACCAAAAATTTTTTTTCTGCCTCTTTCAGCCCTTGTGTCCTCTGCTTGGTTAACATCATTACTCTTTTTGCCACCTAGCTCACTTGATGGCATCTTTATTCTTCTTAGTGATTGGGCCTATCAACTTTGCCATCTTGTACTCTGAGGCCAGAGCAGTCACATGAATATCACACTCCTGCTTTTCTGCATTTCATTTTTCAATTCAATGGTTATTTTCTTCAAAACCTTCTTCTTACCATTCATGCTCTGTACTTTCTTGTTACCTTTATTACTGCTCTGCACATTGTGATTACCTTTGCTACTGGTTTACATGTTCCTTTCACCTTTCATTACCAATCTGTACTTTTTACTTTTTACCACTATACTTGCACAGCATTTTCATTGGAGCTGTGATGGATTGACTAATACCGTACAGTACTGCATATGATAAACAGTACACAAAAAAGAGTCATAGTGAGAGTGCACAGCTCTGTCTGTGACTTCCATCTCAACTAGAGGAAGCCATGACCGTGTGTCACAGCAGGGAAGATGGCTGTGTTCACACTGGCATGGCCATGGTTGTGTTCACCCCATGTGGAGTTCTTGAATGGAAGCAAAATTTTGCTGCATGGTTCTGTTCTCAAACTGAATTGTTTGTAAACAAAAGCCTTCATGAACTTACGTATTACTGTTTATTTTAACAGAAGTGTTTACATAGAGGAGGAAAAGAGCACTGTAGGAGGAACCCATCCTTTCCCCCCAAATATTTCTCTGTCCGAATTCTTCCTTTCAGTTTCATCACAGTCAATTTTTTCCCTTTGGTTTTAATCACATATGCAGTTGTCTTCTTATCAAAATGCACTTACTGGATTATGAGGCTAACCCATAGGAGATTTTAATTCTCAAAACATTCATTAGGCCTTTAAGACGAGGAGTCAGGAAATAACCCAATAACATTAGGTGAGGAGGAAAATTCCTGGACCAGAGAGTAGGGAAGACAGGAGAAGCCAACCTGAAAACATGCCGTTCCTTTCCTCTGTGGCTGTCTTCCTGTCCTTTCTGCCCCGTTTTCATTTATTCTGTCTTTTCTCTTGGCATAGAAAAGATTAAGAATTTGAGAGATTATTTTTTCTCCTGACAAACAAAGGGCACACATTTACAGTTATTTTTTCTGCTGATAGTCTTTTCTTAGAAGGTCATCTGAAGAGATATTACACAGGGCCATATTTTTTTGGAAAAGTAGTGAAGTTTTTAACTAATGTTAATCTTTCATTTGTGACAGTTACATTTACTTGCTAACAGGTATTTAGGAGTATATAGTGATTGAAAATCACCCTTAGTTATTGTTAGTAGTTTAGAATAATTCCTTTAGAACATGCTGAAGAATTTTAATAATGATCATGCAATCTCTCTATATATGTAATCATATATATGTGAGTATATTTAACCACATATATATGATTTTCTACACACACACACACACACACACACACACACGCACACACACACACACATGATTTTTATTAGGATTTAATTCCTCATTTCAATCAGCCCAAGTCTATTGACTTCTGTATTAAATGTCTGTCATTGCAGTTACATTTTAATCTAAAATGACTACTTGGACATTTGTGAACCTTTCAGTATTTCTTTGTGATAAAGGCACAGTCTCAGATCTTTCCCAATTCAGTCTTGCAAGTTTGCACTTTCCCTGACATCACTGTGATGTGTGAAAACATAGAGATTTCTCTTTTCTGTGCATTGGCAAATATCTGAGACTCTGAAGTGCTTTTATTACATGATGTTCTTTCATGTATCTTAAACTTTCTCTCTGTTCAATATCATAGTAAAGAACTAAAACTCAAGAAACCACTTTAGGACATAAATAGAAAAATCACTGGAAAACTTACCATTGTCCAGATACGATATAAATACTGTTCTTGGGAAGTCATTATAAATGATGCTGTCTTTTCACTGGAGGATTGATTTGCTCTAAAGGATGGATGGAAAATGGTAAAATAACACTCAGAAGCATAGCAGATGAGTAAATAGCTCATCACAATTTGGATGTTATTTTTTAGAATGATGACTCTAAGGATTTAAAATAGTGATTGAAATTAAGATGAGAAATTTGCATTGTTATTTTGAACTCTTCATGTGATACTTTCTGAGTAAAAGACACTTAAAGTAGCAGCAAAATTTATTGAGAAGAGTTATTTATTAAGAAATTAATTTATTACCCAAAGATTTCCCCTTCTTAATATTATTTTTTACTGTTGCAATGTATTATTGTCTGTGAACTATAAAATAAGAGAAGTTTCTCATTGTGTAAAGATAATTGGAGTTGGAAAATTTCATATGTTCTCAGGTACAAAATGCACAAGCTAAAATTTATACAAAAACACAGATTGGCCAAAATGCAATCTAGGAGATAAAATTAAGCTCTATGATAGCAACATAAAGAATGAAAACATTTTCTGGGTGAAAATACTCTTATCTGAGAAAAATCTGAGATGGGTCTGGTTTGGGAAGGAGAGGGGAGTGGAAACGTTGGAAGAATGGTTTTACAACACATTTAGATTATCCCTTATCCTTAGCTAGACTTTGTGATAAATGCATTTTTATCTGTATTCAGACCTCTTACACTGGTGTTTTAAAATCTTTTGTTATAGTGATGTAGAATTTCCAGGATTTTCCCTTTGCTTTGGCAAAGAGCTCCACCTATGAGCCCCAAACTCCTCCAAATATCAGTCCCTTATTAGGGAGGACTTTTTGTACTTCATCTGTTAGTAGGGATTAACGTTAACACCTTAGAGTAGGAGTGAGATTGTAGGCCAAGTTGTACCACCACTGTTTTAAAAAAATAAAGGTTTATCGGAATGTAGCCTATCAGAATACTGATTTTTAACAATGTGGTTGCTTTTGTACTGTAACAGCAACATTTAGGTGTGACATAACCCTTATGAAAACAAAATGAAAAATCATGTAGTCCTTTACAGAACATTTGCTGAACATGCTAGTGGGTGAGGCTGAAGTCCTAATTTTAATTTATATTGGTATATTCGGCCTAGAAAGTTTTCTTGCAAATGGTTGTGGATGGTCTACTGGTAGACTTCAGTACCTTTCTGTTAATGTGGAAAGTTTTCCATGCATACCCAACAGAATTCATGCAAAGTCAGTAGGATGATCTTGGTACAGGTAGCAATTTGTCTTATAAGAAAATTGTGCATTAGTTTCTTTTTGGAACTGTAACAAAGTACCACAAACTTAATGACTTGAAACAACATTCATTATTTTATTTTTCTGAAACTCAGAAGTATAAAATGAGTTGGCAAGGTTGTTTTCCTTCTGCAGACTTCAGGAAAGAATCTGCTTCCTTATTTTTTCCAGTTTTAAGATGCCTAGATTCCTAGGTTTGTAGTCTTTTCTTCCTACCATTCTAACCTCTGATGCCAATTATCATATGTCCTGTTCTGACTTTGACATCCTGACTGCTCTAGTAAAAATCCTATTTTTACACTGTGCTCATGTGGCTAATGCAGGATTATCTCCACATCTCAGAATCCTTCATGTAGGCTTTCCAGCAAAGTTGTTATTGTGATATATGATGGTGTATTCACAGGTTTTGGGGAGTAAATCATGAACCTCTTTAGGTGTTTATGATTCTATCTACCACAAATGGCAAATGCTTACTTTCACCTCAGCCCAGATATCTCTGCCACAATTTCACTGACTGACAAATGGGGAGCACTGAGATAACTTTTTAAAACAGTGGCTTGAGAGTTCCTATAGGTATTTTATTCTCATTTTGAATGAAAAACATTAAATACATTTAGTACTTCAAAGAGGACAGTAGACTATGTGGGAGATGATTGAATCTTGATTGTATTAGAAAGTAAATGAATTATTTACTACATAAGTACAATGCATATTTGCATAAATAAATCTTTCCAAATGAGCATTGCCATTTTCTATTGCATGTTTTAAACAAAAGAGACTGATTTCACATTTTCTAAACACATGACCACTCTCACCTCATGCTAGGTATAAGACACTCTGGAAGTTATTTTATGTTAATGCAATTCATCTGAATAATTCAAAAAGAAATACAGTTTTATAAGTAATTGTTCTTCCACAGATGTTTCTAATTAATTGTATCACTTATATCAGAGGATCTTTCTTTATCTTCTAAAATGGGACTTACCTTTTGGCCGAAGTGAGTATAAGCAAATATAAACCCAAAAAATTCCTTTAGCATATATATATATATATATATGTTTATACTATACCTGTAATGGACAGTTGCTTACTTATTGAGGATCTTCAATTTCAATTCCATATACTTGAGAAGTCCCTGGGTCCCAAGCATTTCAGAGTTTTTGGGTGACTATGCTATGTCCCACAGAATATTAAGTCTCATTTGGATGCCTTTATATCAGTTTAACAATCTCAAATTGCTCTTTCTACATTTTCACTACAAGATTTTGTGTTTCCTTATCCTTCTCTCTTGAGCCCTAATTATCCCTTCCTCACTTTACCACAACTCCTTTCTTCCTTGCCGGTTGGTCTCCAGGTCTCTTATTTTTATACAAATCCCATTTGGCATTTATCTAAGCTTCTTCCGTTCTTACCCCTGCCTCTAACTAACAGCTGTCTTACATTTGCTTTGGAGACAGCACTAAACACAATCTCCTATGCATAGTGAGTACTTAGAAAACAGGTGTTGATGTTGCTCTTTAGTTCTATCATTGTCCGTTTGGTGGTTTTATTTTATTCCCATTTATTTTGAAATCGGTTTGAACCACTGATTAAATTGCTTAAACAAAGTTTTGGCTATGCTATTTTTCTTTGCTTTGTTTCTTTCTTTTTTACTTTATGTTGTCTATCTAATATGTATAAAATATTCTTTCCTCTGGAGATCAAACTGTATTGCTCCACACCATATCTTTGGACCATCTCCCTCAGGAAACCTACATGTGTTTTCGTTAACCATTTCATTTTACCATCACTGTCAGAGCTGGTTTTGCCTCTGACTTGGTTCTGTAATTATATCTTATTCTTGGTTTTGGAAGATATGGCTCGTGGTTGTGACAAGAAAAGCTAAAGTTGTATGAACCATTTTCGTTTTCCTTGGTCATCTTGCTCCTCCTTCTGAGTTTCAAATGCTCTTCATTTGTAATTCTATTTGGCATTTTCTTTATTCTGCATTGTGTTCCAGTTAGTTATACCTCCCCTTATTGGATCTGCTGAATTTTGAAAAATGGAGGGAATGAACATATTTCTATGGTATGCCATCCCAGGGCTAGCAACCAGCTTATAGTAGTAGGTATTCAACAAACATTTGGAATTGAAGTAAAACATTTTTTTCCCACCAAGGATCCATGTTGGTCTTAGAATTAAGGATAATTCTACTACGAAAAGAGCCACTGTTGTTAAATAATAAAACTGTCATCTAGATTTACTGCCAGCCCAAAGCCTTACTCAAAATGAATGATTCTGCTCATTTCTCAAAGCATGTGTTCCTAAATTGTTAGAACGATAATTGTTAAATACTAACTGCTTAAATTAAATATTTAACGTGCTTCACATTTTGTAAAGGTTTTTATAGGAGTCTTTATAATTTAGTTGTATCATCAAGCCAACCTCTGTGTGTCTATGTTTTTTATTTTGTAAAGTAGGACCAAGTACTGTGGACAAACCTCCCCATGCTTTTTCATTGAGCAATTCTTGATGACTCTACTTGTCTCTTATCTACACTTTTCCTTCACCTACCACATATCTAGTCTAATATTTGTGCTATTTACAAAATTGTTGAAAAATGTTCTCCTGTACATACCCTCTGGTAAAAAATTGCAATTTCTGTGATTGGTAAGATGGTTTTACAATGTGTTTATGATTTAATTGCAGTGAGATTAAAAACAGAGAAAATCAAGGCAATGGAATTTATCTAAGAAAGAACAGTTATTTGTGGTATTTTACTTTTAACTATTTTTTTTTTTAGAAAGCACTAGAGGTTAACTGAAATCTAAGATGTAAATTAAAGGTTAAACTTCCCTTAAAGAGACTTCAAGAATGAATTAAGATACCTGTTGTGGATCAACTTGGAGTGAGATTTAAAAATGGATTAAAAAAAAAAGGATTACTGAGAAGACTATGCAGAATGCCACCAGGCTTGGCACATTTTTTCTCACAGTAACACTTGATGGTGCAGCTCTTCATAAGAAATGAGGGCTACAGTTAATGAAACCGATTCCACAGGTGCATGGTTTGTGGGTTTCAGTTCCAGTTTTGTCCTTCATTGATCAGTGACAGCCCACCCTCGAGGCACCATCTGCAAGCCTAAGGGAAAGATGTCCCATTTCAAACGTGGGAAAGGAAGAACTCAATTTGAAAGCTGACTTAATTACTTTCTGTTTTCAGAAAGCTTCTTTCTTTGGACCTCTAACCTTTTTCTCACCCATGCTAAAAAACTATTTTGGCCTCAAAGTTACCCAATGTTACTAGTTCCTATTTTCAATTTCTATATCTACTTGAGAGATACTGATGAGAGGCAGGGAAGTGATTTTGTGGGTTTGGAGGTTGCCAGACTCAGCAGATATCTTCCACGAGAGCAAGTCTACTGCTCATTTCTGAAACTCAGGCCTGAGGAGCTCAAATTACATCATAGATGTCACATTTACTTTTTTTTAATATGAGATAAGTTGGAGACAATTTTAAAATTGTATTATCATACAATTGTATTTTCTTTAAAACTCCACTCTCAAGTAGAAAGGATATAAAAAGGAAAATGTAATCCATAGGCCAGGCACAGACATATTGTATTTTAAAATGACACTGAAAATAAGTAAAGTTTCAGGGATAATTTTTCTTTATTCTCTTGGGGTAGGATGAGGTCATTGGTGGTCCAATCATGGGATGGTTTTGATATAGGGAAAAGAAACTCTCAACCTGCTAGATGTTCTATACAATTTTGTGTTCTCTAAAATTAAAGAATGAATTTTAGGAATAATGTAGAGCAGAATATATTTATTAAGAGAAATAAAGCTTCTGTCTGAGAGAGAAACAGAAGGGATTCCAAGTGCATTGCCGAGGACCCCTGCCTTTCCTAGAGATTTTCATAGAGTAAAAACACAAGGCAAGGTGGCTCTAAGGAGAGAAAAAATGGAAATTCACAAGGTGGATGTGAAGTGGGATAGAACTATGGTCAACCAGTAAGATTATGAATATAATTGCTGAGATAAAATTGATTCAGTTGGGGACAAATGGGGAAAAGTCATGTAGTAAGTGGGCATAAACATAGAACAGGGCCTTTTTCTGTAGGTAGATGGATCCTTTTGGCTTTTTCGAGGTGATCAATACATACTTAGAATATCAATCCCTGATATTTATCCTCAGGATGTGGGTACATTTGTTTTATCTTTTGTATTGAGGTCTAGCCCACAGAGGGAGGTGCCCCTGTGCCCCACAGTTGCAAGATACTTGGTCTTCTGCACTGGCTCCTTTAAGGGCCTACACTTACCTGAGTGCCTATATTTCTAACTCAGTTGCATCTGTAACAATTTCACCAGAGGAAGTTGTTATAAAAGGCAAGATTATAGTGTAAAGACTAGCATTTAGTTCAAGGAGTGGCAAGCTACAAATGCAAATCTACTCACCATACCCTGGGAGATAGATGGACATTGATTTAAGACAATGTTTCCAAAATGGTTGGCTTTATACTTTCAAGCTTTTCTGGTTCTATTCTTTTACCGTTGACCAAAACAATCCACATTTTCATATCTGTTTGGAATGGAATTAAATTGGAGATGCAGGATAATCTTATATGGGTATGCCACTGCATTTCTCACATATGACAAAATTATTGGATTGAAAACCAACAAATATAAGTGATTTTCTTGCTCTGCTGCTACGAATTGTTACTGGGAGCAATACTAAACATCTTTAAGCCTGAGATTCTCCATCTATAATATGAGAATGAAGAACTATATCATCTCTAAGATCCCTTTCATCTTTGAAATTTTCCAAGGCACACAAATGTTCTACACTTACCATATAGGAGAAAACATGCAGAGAAAATTGGATTTTCTTATGTGAAGAAAAAACTTTCTCTTTTAAAATCATGGTTATAGCTTAAACAATCTTATTCAAAGCATTATGTGTTTGTGGCATACCAGTTATGAAATATAAATCAAAATAATAAAAACTTTGTCGCTACTGTTGAATAACTACTTTTTTTTTTTGCCGCTGTGGATCATACTCATGACCTTGTGCTTGTTAGGCAGGTGCTATATCCTCAGTCCTGGATAACTACTATTAGCACCTTGATATATTTTGTTTCTGACTTTTTTGGGTAAGAGGAGGGACATACCCCCCCCACACACAAATACACACAAACATCCTGTTATGCATATGGCATCCTGAAGGTATTAAATTTAAGTGCATTAAGAAAGATTCATTATCAGATATTATGATTTAGATCCATAATGTCACCCTGAGCTCTCATGTGCTCAAAAGGCAAAGTTTTTGGAAGGTGATTGGCTCATGAGGGACACTATAGATGACCTGCTATTAAGAGGTGCAGCCTACTTGGGAGTGAGTCATAGAGGGCATAAACTAGAATGATATATCTCATTTTTCACTTAACTGCTCTTTCTTTGCTTCTTGGATGCCGTGAGGTGGCTTCCCTGTGGCAGGCCCTTCCACTATGCCTTCCTGTCTTAGAGCGACATAATGATGGGCTGAATCCTTTAAAAACTCTGAGCCAAAATAAACTTCTCCTCCTTCAAGTTACAGGTTTTAGTATTGTGTCCTAGTGATAAGAAAGGGATTAAGAGTTTAGTACCAGGGGGGCTTTTGACATGACTATACCCGATCATATGGTTTGGAAACCTTTGGAATTGGTTTCTGGAAAGAATTTGGAGATGTTGGCTATAGAGACCTTCGAATGCAGTAAGCCAGTGTTGATGGGAGATTCTGATCAGAGCTCAGAAAAAGCCGAGTACTAATATAAATGTGCACACTGAAGGCCAAGATTAGGTTTCAGTTGGGAACAAAAATTCTATTGGTAGTTGGACTCAAGACCATGTACGTTACATTGGAATTTTTCTTATTTTTCTAATTTTTCTACTTTTTCCATGTCCTGATGAGATAGGAAATTAGGGTGCAGTCAACCAACTGAACAAGTGGGCATAACCAATTGATCATGAAGATCTAGGACCTATCTGTGCAACACAGTTTCCAAGCCCTACATCTGGATCCAATTAGACAGTGCAATCTTCACATTTTCTGGTATGAAATCAAGCAGGATTTGATAGAATGACCTATATCTGACATGAGGCTGAAGATTGAGAGATATAAAAGTCTCCACCATTAACCTTGTGGCCACTGTAAGGTTTTCCAAGTGAATTGCTCTCATTCTGCATAGCACAATACTTTCCCTACCTTTAATAAATGAAAAACTTTGCTGCTCTTTTTTTGCATGTTTTCTCCAATTCTTTGTTCAGGACATGAAGGGTCTGAGTCTACAGAGCTTCACAATCCAATAACATTAAGACTCTGTGAGGGACTGAGATCAAGCACTACAAACTAATCTGGCAGAGGAAATTACAAAGTATTCTAACATTCAACTGTGTCATGGGGTCTTCTTGTGACTTTCAACCAGGTTTACAGAGAGAATCAGATACAAAAATCTCATTTTAAAAGTTTGGAACTTCCTGTAAGTTAGTGTTATGTGCAGGCAGGAGGGAGGCAGGACAACCAAGTGCCAGTCCCTTCCTGTTAGTCAGTGCCATTCACAGGCCATGGGGAGGAGAACAAGAATCTAGCCACTTCCTGTGAGTTGGCACCAAGCATGGGCCATGGGAAGGACAGCCAGACACCAGCCCCTTCCTGTTAGTTGGTGCCATTTGTGGGCTTCAGGGAGGAGAAACAAGAAGCCAGCCTTTTCCTGTAGATCAGTGTCTTGAGGGCATCTCAGGAACCTACAAGATCCCAACTATATCAGACTCAAGGGTACAAGACCACAAGCTTTATTATGTGAAGAGAGCACCAAGACACCCTTTTTTGAGTAGGGCCACTTAGGGAATTTGTTTCCCAAAATTCAGTTAACAAGAATCAGCAATCTAGGTATCCAGAGGCATCTGCAGCCATAATCCAAGGAGGGCTAGCTAATGGTTGATCTGGTGCAGACCTTGGCTTTATCTAAGTATTGCTTGTTTTATAGGTATAAGGAATGCAAAATTTGTGGTACCACATATGCATTTAATTAGTTTTCAGAAGAAGGTCTGTAAGGACAAGCACTGTACCCTTGAAAGAATAGAACTTTTGAATCTGAAAATGCAGTGGAGAGTTTAAGAAACTGGAAAAACCAACAAAGTGAAAAGTTTGAGAAAATCTATAGGTAATGAGAAAGCCTATCCTAAGAGAGAGATCATGAAAGCTTCATTCTGAAATTTCACTGGAGTAGTGCTGCCCTAGTCCTTTGGAGTTCACATCTCACCACAATTTGTCTTGGATTCTTAAAATAGTACTGCAGGGTTTAATGTTTGTCCTAGTAGTTTTTGATGTTGATTTGGTTCCATTCCTTTTTATGCACCTATTTTTTGATTTTTGAATAGAAACTTTTACTTTGTACCATTGTATGATGGAAGTGTTTAATTTTTTTGCTTTCTTATAAGGTTCACAGAAGCCAGTCATGGTGGCACATTCCTGTAATCCCAGAATTTGTGAAGCTGAGGCAGGCAGATTGTTGCAAGTTTGAGACCAGCCTGGAATATAAAGTGAGCCCAAAGCCAGACTGAACCACACAGTGAAACCTTGTCTGAAAAAGCCAAAAAAAGAAAAAAGTTCACAGCGAGTCTCCAAGGAGAAAACTCTGGACTTCAACTTTTCAGCATTTTGGAACCATTAAGACATTGCTCACTTTTAGAGATGGACTAAATGCATTTTGCATGGAGACACACATGAATATTTTACAGATCAATGGTAGAATGTTATGGTTGACATCTAGAATACCACCTCGTCCCCAAACTCTCATGCACTCAAAGGTGTAACAGTTGAAAGGTGTTTTGATCATGGGGCACTAGTTGACTTGTGGTTTAGTGGTGGCTAAACTGGGGATATATCTTAAATGTTGCATATATTTTCTTATATGAGAATCCAAAGTATAAATAATTTAAAGGGCAAAATAAAGGATAAATTATAGGAAATGGAGATAGACCTCTTGGAGATGAGAAGAGGATCTAGGAATGGAGGGAGAAAGAAGGGAAGAAAGGGAAAATAAAAAGGATTAAGATATAATATGATATGATATGTATGTGTACCACTTCCCCAAAATGAATGTATTCATTATGTATTAAATATATGTGCTAATCCAAAAGATGAGACAGTTCTTCTGGTGAGAGTTCAGAAAAATAAAAGGAGTGCTAGAGAAAGACGCAGAGTTTCCACTTTTTAAATGATTATATAGATAGTTGTGAACAGGCTACTGAAAAAAGGTGAACACTAAAGGTCATGCAAGTGCTATCTCAGACAGAAAGGAACTGATTATTGGAAACTGGAAGAGAGAAATCCTTGTTAAAAGATATAACTTGTGAGCAATGAGATTGGATCTTTACCAGGGGACATCTCTAAGACAAGTGTTGAAGATGCTGATTATAGTAAAATGTGAAAGGAGAAAGACAAATTGAAGAGTATTAATTGAGAAAAATGAAGTATAATTTGCATATTTGGAAAATTTTCATGCTGTTTATGTTAAAAAAGAAAAAGAAAGTTTGTTCTGAATACAACACTAAGGATTTGGTTGAATGACCATTTGATGAACATGCAATGGTTAGTGTTTTGTCCTAACTGGGTCATTGGTGCTATTTGGTTGGACATAATTGTAGAGTGAAAATTTTGAGAGTTAGAATTTTTATCTAATTTATTCAATACTACATTACTAATGCCTGGATACAAGAGGGAGCCAATGAATATTTGTCAAATGAAGAAAATTCCAGATCATTTTTGCAGTTTCTGTGTTGATTTTCAAACAAACATTCAAATCATGTAAGTTTTTTGACTGATTTTTTCAGTTTTATATCCTGTTAATTCCTTTGACATTGGGATAAATGGAATAGTGAAAGCATATAGTGGGAGTCTTCCTCTTTTTTAATCCAAATGCTGTCAAGTATTGATTAATCAGCAGAGATTTCACAATCAGTGACATCTTAGAACTAAGAAGATAATAAACTCTCATGTGAGAATTTTGATGGTGATATTAGTGAATTGAAAATTGTGAAAGGTTTGACGTTTAAACTTGTTTACAAGCTAACAGGCAAATGCATCAGTTTTATGGATGCTTACAGAAGATATGAGAATTCTGGTTCAGAGATAGAGGGTCTCATTATTCATGGCATAGCAGACTGCATCAGCATTAACACTGTCATCAGATCTTCTTGTCTTCAGGCCCTACAGTGATAATGTGGATAGGATCAGATATATATCTACATGTGCAAAAGATTGCATTTTAAAAGAAAAAAAACTTGAGTTTAAGAATTGTGAAACTTCTATAATAGACAAATAGTATATCTGCTTTTTTGCTCTAGAGGGATACATTGTGTTCTAGAGCTGTTATACAAGTTGTCTTAGAAGGATAGTCTGAAGCAAAAGTCCTTAATATTTTTACTTGAAGAAATGGAAATTAAGGATACGTCATCCCCAAATACACCATTCTGGCATAAGGATTATTTGAGCTGAAGGCAATTCACAAAGTGCAGATAAAGTAATAACTTTCTGTTATCTCTATACTCAAAATCAAGATCACAAATTCCTCTTATTCATGAGATGTCCTTCCAGTGAGACTCCACATTTACAGTGCTGGGAAGGAAAAAAATCTTATCATTGAAGACAAGGTGGAACCCAGAAGGACACAAGACTTACTCATCCGGTTTTAGCTACCAGTAGTGTCTTGTGTTTGCCTTGTATAATTTGCCACCCTTCGATGTATATCCCAGTCCTTTTGTGCTGTTTTAAGAAATATTGGATATTGGGTAATTTATAAAGAATTGAAATTTATTCTTGTGGTTCTGGAGGATGGCAAATTCAAAATAAAGCACAATTCTTTTTGGTGTTAGTAAGTGTAGTTTTCTGCTTCCAAGATCACACATTGAATACGACATTATCTAGAGGGGTACAGTGCTGTCCTCATATAGCAAAAGGCAACAGGCAAAAGAGAACAAGCTCTTTGTGTGAAGTCAGCCTAACTCTATTCACTAGGAGGGAGTCCTCATGATTCAGTCATCTCACAAAGGCCTCACAATTCGGTTGCAATGGGGATTACAAAAACCAGTTAAGTCATAGCAAAGCTCAATGTTTCTTTTCTTTGTTTTGTCTTTTGTCTTGATTTTTTTCTCTTGGGCAAATATATAAAATGAATCTTAATTTCTTTCAGAGATTTTACTTCTTTTTATGAAACCCCCATTTCCCCATATCACATAAAACATTTACTAGCTAGAGCTTTGCAAGCCTTTTCTCTTGATAATCTCTATTATTAGTTTTTTTTGTAGACCTAGCCTGAGAACCCAGGAGAGTAACTGTATTTTCTATAAAAGATTCATGAGACACTATGGAGAATTATTTCCTCCACAATATTTGTCATTTTGTTTATATTCTAGACTGTAAATTGCATACGATAAGGCATATATATTTGATATATTGCCAAATAATCTGAATCTACCATGTTGTTCTACAACTACATTCATATCATATAACAATGCGTGAACTTTCTGAGATACATGTCAGTAGACATTTCTGTTCTTGTGTAAGCATTATAGAGTGTACTCAGTTAACACTAGGTGGTATAATCTCTTACACACCTCAGCCGTATTATAATTTTAGGGGACCACCATCACATATGTTGTCCATCACTGAATGAATATTATTATATACATTGTATACATGAATGATCAAGTAATTTTTATAAAAATTATAAATAAATATGATCTTATATCCCATATATAACAAAATAAACTTGATTTAGTATTTAGATTTTTTGGCCTACTAACCTTGTTTTTAATCTGTACATATGTTAATTAATTTTGTAAGAAGTTGCGAATACATAAATCTGATGCTGGAAAAATAAAAGAGCAGTGACAGAGGGAGAGGGGAAAAAGAAATCAGATATGTTATGCACTGCACCAGTTTCCTACAATAAATATAATTGTTATGTACTGTAAACATGTGCTAAATGTTTAAAGTTAAATTAAAATTAGAAAAGAAAGCAAAAAAAAACCCTACAGAAATTTGGTTTAAAAAACTGCATGGCAAGCCTGCCTCAGGAATAGGCTGCCCCATACCACCACCAAGGGCCCGCCCTGCCACCGGGAACTCAGTGCAAGCCCACCTCAGGAGTGGGCTGCCCGGAAACTCCCCTGGGGTCCTGCCCTGCCGCTGGGATCATCAGAAGATCTCAGTGGGCTCCAGTTAGTGTGAGAAAATTAGGAACTATGCTCCCAAATGGTGAACCTTGTACTACAGCAGATTGACTGTATCAGTGTGGTGAGTATACCCCTAAAATAGAGGTGTACAGGGGATAAATAGGGCCAGTAGTAAAATCCCCTACAACTAACTGTAAGACTTTGGTGAGTCTGAAAAGAGTGTGTGTGATCCCCTCCTACACATAGAAAACATCAGGCAGAGTGAAAATGACAAAACAAAAAAGCAAAATGCAGTCTTAAACATATAGTTCACCAGAAGCAAGTATAGGAGACATTGAAATAGAGGACCCCAAAAGTAAAACACTGGGAATCTCTGAAAAGATAGCAAGTGAAATAAAAACACATTTCCATCAGGCTATAGAGGAAATCAAATTAGAAGTAGTCTCCCATGTAAAGATAGAAATAACAACTTTAGTAAAGGAGTTGTTGAATGCAGCTAAAGAAGAACTAGAGGAAAAAAGTACATGAGCATGGGAAACTGATTGAAACTTTGAATGAACAATATAGAAAACAAGCAGAATTCATGAAACAAACTCAAAGGGACATCCAAGAAACAAAAAATTCTATTGAAAGCATGCAAAACCACCTAAAGGAAACTGAGGATAGGATTTCGGACCTTGAGGAGAGGATCACAGTTAGTGATCAGGAAAGGATAGAACCTTTAAAAATAACAAAGCAGCATGAAATGACAATCCAGAAGCTTCATGATGATGCCAAGAGCAACAATATAAGAATAATGGGCATTAGCGAAGATACAGGAGTCCAGGGAAATGACATACGTAAAGTATTTACAGAAATAATAGCAGAAAATTTCCCAAACATGGGGAAAGAATCTGATATGCAGATAAGTGAGGCATATAGAACACCAAACAGTCACAACCAACATAAATCCACACCCAGACACATAATATTTAAGATCTCAGACATACAGCATAAAAACAGAATATTAAAAGCAGTCAGAGAAAAGACACATCTCAACTATCAAGGAAAGCCCATTAGAATCACAGCAGCCTTTTCAGCACAAACCCTCAAGTCAAGAAGAACTTGTAGTGAGGTATTTCAAGCCCAGAAAGAAAACAACCTTCAGCCCAGACCCATGTACCCAGCAAAACTTTCATTCAAATTTAATGGAGAAACAAGATACTTCCATGACAAAGAACAACTGAAGAAATTCATGTCCACCAAACCACCTTAGAAAGAGTACTGAAAGCCATACTAGACAGAGATAAAAATGACCACAATCCCCAAAACAACAACAGAAAGAAACCACAGGTAGGATAAGCAATTAAATAAGAGGAAAAGCAGAAAGAAACAACTGGAACATAACATGGCAAAGTCGAGCCAGTACATATCAGTGCTACCCATAAATATAAATGGCCTCAATTCACCTATAAAAAGAAATAGATTGACAGAATAGATCAAGAAACAGGATCACACAATATGCTGTATACAAGAAATACATCTGACCCAAAAGGAAACTCATAGATTAAAAGTCAAAGGATGAAAAACAGTATTCCATGCAACCAGAACCCAGAAAAAAGCAGGGGTAGCTATTCTATTTGCAGACAATGTGAACTTCAAACCTAAAATCATTAAAAGAGTTAGAGAAGATCACTACATACTTGTTAGTCAAAAATTTCAAGAGGAAGAGCTAATAATTACAAATATATATGAATCAAACACAGGAGCACCCAACTATATAAGACAGATACTAATGATATGAAAAACCAAATACACAAGAACACAATTATAACAGGAGATCTTAACAGCCCATTGTCACAAAGAGATAGATCAACTAGACAAAATGTCAGCAAAGAAATAACAGAACTGAATCATACCTGTGAGCAATTGGACTTAGTAGATGTTTACAGACTGTTCCACCCAACCACATCAGAATACACATTCTTCTCAGGTGCACATGGGACATTCTCCAAAACAGACCATATATTATCCCATAAAACATTCTTAAGTAAATGCAAAGGTATTGAACATTATGCATAATATCTGACCATAGCACACTGCAATTGGAAATTAATGGCAAAAGAAATTGTAAAACCTACATAAATGCATGGAAATTAAACAACAGCCTTTTGAACAACCAGTGGGTTACACATGAAATTAAAGAAGAAATAAAACAATACATACAATTCAATAAAAATATAGAAACAACATGCTGTAATCTATGGGATGCAATGAAAGCAGTCTCACGAGGGAAATATATAGCAATAAACTGTCATATCAAGAAAACAGAATGAGCACAAATAGCCTAATGCTCCATCTCAAACTTCTAGAAAAAGAAGAGCAAGCTAAACCCAAAGCTCATAGAAGAGAGGAAATTGTAAAGATTAGAGCAGAAGTCAATACAATTGAAACTAAAAAACAATACAAAGCTGTTTTTTTGAGAGAATAAACAACACTGACAAACCCCTAGCTAACCTTATCAAGAGAAAGAAAGAAAAAACACAAATTGATGCAATAAGAACTGAAAAGGAAGAAATTACTACAGATCCCATGGAAATTCAAAAGATCATGAATACCTACTTTGAAAATCTCTACTCACATAGAGTGGAAAACACAGAGGAAATGGACAGATTCCTAGAAACATATGAACTACCAAAGGTCAACCAAGAAGATAGAGCAATTTTGAACAACCCAATATCAGCTATTGAAATTGAAAATGTAATTAAAAACTTACCAACAAAGAAAAGCCCAGGTCCTGATGGATTCACATCTGAATTCTACAAGAAATTTAGAGAAGATTTGATGCCAGTACTCCTTAAACTCTTCAATGAAATTGAGAAAAAAGCAATCCTCCCTAAATCATTCCTGGAGGCAAGGATTACTCTGATACCAAAACCAGAGAAAGATGCAACCAAAAAAGAGAACTATAGGCCAATCTCACTAACGAACATTGATGCAAAGATTCTCAATAAAATACTGGCAAATAGAATGCAGCAAATCATCAAGAAGATTATATATCATGACCAAGTGGGGTTCATTCAAGGAATAGAAGGATGGTTTAACATACCCAAATCAATAAATGTAATATACCACATCAACAGAGCCAAAAACAAAAACCACATGGTCATTGCAATAGATGCAGAAAAAGCTTTTGACAATGTCCAACACATGTTGATGATAAAAACCCTTCAGAAACTCGGCATACATGGCATCTACTTCAACCTTATAAAGGCCATCTATGACAAACCAACAGCCAACATTATACAAAATGGACAAAAACTGAAAGCTTTCACTTTAAAACCAAGAACAAGACAAGGATGTCCTCTCTCACTACTCCTATTCAACATAGTTCTGGAAACACTATCCAGGGCAATCAGACAAGAGAGAGAAATAAAAGGAGTAAAGATAGGAAAGGAAGAAGTTAAATTATCACTATTTGCAGATGACATGATACTCTATATAGAAGACCCAAAAAACTCCATTGAAAGACTACTAGAGGTAATAAACAAGTTCAGCAGTGTAGCTGGATACAAAGTCAGTGTTAAAAAATCAATAGCATTCTTGTACACAAACAAAAAACTCACTGAGAGAGAAATTATGGAAATATCGCTCTTTACAATAACATGTAAAAAAAATGAAATACTTAGGAATCAACCTAACTAAAAATGTAAAAGACCGATATGCTGTAAACTATATGATGCTGAAGAAGGGGATTGAAGAGGATATTAGAAAATGGAAGGACATTCCTTGCTCTTGGTTGGGAAGAACCAACATTGTGAAAATGGCCATACCCCCAAAACTGTTATACAGATATAATGCAATCCCAATCAAAATACCATTGACATACCTCACAGATCTAGAGAACACACTACTAAAATTCATTTGGAAACAGAAGAAATCTAGAATAGTAAAGGCAACTTTAGGCAACAAAAGCAAGGCAGGAGGTGTCTCAATTCCTGACTTGAAACAGTACTATAAAGCCACAGTGATAAAATCAGCTTGGTACTGGCAAAGAAATAGACCTGAGGATCAATGGAACAGATTAGAATATGCAAGCACAACTACAAAGACACTCAGCCACCTGATATTTGACAAAGGGGCTAAATATGTCCACTGGAAGAAGGATAGTCTCTTTAATAAATGGTGTTTGAAAAATTGGCTTTCTATATGCTAAAGACTGAAACTAGATCCAAGCCTATCATCATGCACAAAACTAAAATATAAATGGATCAAAGACCTCAATATTAAAACAGAAACACTAAATCTACTGGAAGACAATGTAGTAGAAGTCTTGGAGACATAGGGGTAGGCAGAAAATTCATGAACAAAACGCAAACTGCATGGGAAACACTTCAAAGAATCAACAAATGGGATCTCACATTATTGAAAATTTCTGCACTTCAAAGGAAATCACTAACAGAGTGAAAAGAAAACCCACAGAGTGGGAAAGAATTTCAACCAGCAACCCCTCAGACGAAGGACTTTTGTCCAGAATATATAAAGAATTGAAAAACATCAAGCTCCCCAAATTCAAAGACCCTCTCCAAAAATGGGCATCTGAGATGAACACACAGTTCTCAGAGAAAGATATACAAATGGCAAATAAGTACATGAAGAAATTTCGCCATCACTGGTCATTCGAGAAATGCAAATTAAAACAACATTGAGATTCTACCTTACTCTGGAAAGAATAGCTGCCATCAAGAAATCAACAGATAAAAAATGTTGGCGAGGCTGTGGGGAAAAAGGAACACTGCTCCACTGTTGGTGGGAAGGTAGACTGGTGCAACCATTATGGAAATCCATATGGAGAATTCTCAGAAGTCTAGGATTGGAAGCCCCATTCAATCAGCTATTCCCCTCCTGGGTATTTTCCTAGAAGAACTGAAAAGTTTATACCACAGTGACATATGTGCACCCATGTTCATAGCGGCACAATTTATGATAGCTAAATCCTGAAAACAACCAAGATGCCCATCAACTGCAGAGGGGATAAAAAAGATGTGGCATTTTTATACAATGGAATATTACTCAGCTATAAAAAGGATGATCTTGAGGCCTTCATAGTTAAATGGAGACAACTTGAGATTATTCTCATTAGTAAAATAAATAAGAATCATATTTATAAATATCATATTGTGTCTCTAGTGTAAAAAGTAAATAAGAACTACAAATGTAGTAAAACCAAAATGTGTAATTGCTATTGTAAAAAACAGAGGAAAAGAAAGTGCTCTAAAGGATATAACTGCATGTATGTTTGAGTGTGTAAAATAGATGACCATATTGCTGAATCTTTGTTGGATTTTTGAGCAGAACTGTTTGTAGTCTAATTGTTTGAATGTTTACTATGTACCCTTTAACTTTGTAACTTGAACAACTACATCCAGGTTGATAGTACACAATTTATAAATTACTGATTTCTTAGTGGGGCTTTTTCTCATTCTCCTTTTTCTTTCTTTTAGAATTCTGTATGGTTGCTACCCTTTTTTCTGTTTTGTTTTTTTTTCTCTTCTCTTTAAATAAAATTTTAAAAATGTATAATTGCTATTGTAAAAAAAGAGGAAATAGGAAGTGCTATAAAAGATATAACTGCATGTATGTTTAGGTGTGTGGGATTGATGATCATATTTCTAGGTTTTTGTTAGATTGTTGAACAGATCTGTCTGCATTCTCACTGCTTGAGTGTCCCACTTTGTGTGCTTTAATTCTGTTACCTGAATAACTATTTCTAAAAGAACAATATGTAATTTATCAACTAGTGATTTCTTACTGTTTATCTTCTTTTCTTGAAATTCTGTAATATTTCTATCTTTTTCCTGTTTTTTTCTCTTTAAATAAAAAAAACTGCATGAACAATTTAAAGGAAAATTTAAAGTTATATTAAATTTGATTCCCCATTTAGCCTGATGTCTCAACCATATGAATATATACTGCTTGATGTTTGAAAACGGTAATATAGCTATTCTGCTTTGAGCCCTTACTTTTCTGTTGGAGCATCTAAAATATCCACAAATCTAATTCCAAAATTCTTGAAGAATGAAGTTGATTTTAACTTTAATATCAAAGTCTCTGAGTAGATATTTCTATATGAAAATACAAAAGGCCAAAAAGGACTTGCAGGGTTTACTGTTATTCATTATTAGGTTAATGTGATTTGAAGTCATGATGAACTATCCCTTCCCACCCTGTGGGACAATAAGTGTATGAACGTGGATCAGCTGAGATACCCATACACTGGAAATGTGAGTGTAAAACAGAACACCCTCTGTGAAAGTTTTTAATTCTCAACCAAATGAAACAAAACAAAAACAAAAAGAATTGGGCCTAGAATTACCATATGGCTCATCAATTCCACTCTTAATCATGTATCCAAAATAAGTGAATGTTCATAGCAGTGTTATTTAAAATAGATAAATGCAAAAAACCCACCAATGATCATAAATGGAAAAACAAATTGTGATATATGTGTATATATGTGAATATTATCTACCCCCAAAGTTGATGTAATGATACACACTATAATATGTGTCAGCTTTGAAAACAGTATGGCATGTGAAGGAAGCTAGGTTTACATGTTGTTTGAGTCTATATATGGAATACTCAGGGTAGATAAATCTTAGAGACAGAACATAGATTGGTAGAGGTCAAGCAGTAGGAAGGGTAAACAAGAATTACTGCTAAATGAGCACAACTGTCTCCCATCAGAGGGTCACTGCATGACTTAGAGATGGTTCTTAGGGTCATTTGAGAATGTCAAGTGTGAATATTTCATTTTTAGAATGTTTTTGAAACTTGAGTGTACTGTATACACCTCTAATGGATTTGCCAGATAAAATATGAGGCTCCATTGAACTTGAATTTCAGATAAGCAAAATGCATTTTAATATGTGTTTCCCAAATAGTGCTTAAACAGATTTAATCTTTTTTTGTTCTTTATGTGAAATCCATATTTAGCTGGGGAACTTATATTTTTATTTGTTACATTGTGCAATTAAAATTTTGAGGATATATTTTCTAAAGTCCAAGCCATTTTATATTTGAGGGTGTTCTATTAGTGTGCCTGCACAAAGGTAGGTGGTACTTTTATATTTTGTCATATTTACTTTTATGATATTCTCATCATATTCTGCTTCATCAATTTCTAGGAGATTTAATGCTGCTAAACAAAATATCAGAGACTACTTTGTGACTCTGAGAGTTACTATTAATTTACACTGGATGATATTTTTGGCCTATTGTATTGAGGGTTTCTCTGTGGTCATATCCAGTTAGGAAATCAAGTGGTATAAGAGAATACAACATGGAGAACTTAGATTTACAGTAAAGAAAAGGATGCACTTTAGGAATAACTTTGATGTAGATAAGCCTAGAAAAGTTATTTTTCCTTTGGAATTTTTTTGATTACATTATTATTTTTTTTTAGTGGAAGACATGTATTTTTAATTCCAATATTTTTTGATTACATTATTTTGATTAAAGAAAAACCTTAGAGTATCCTATATATTGAACATACTACTTAGGCATGCAACGACGTATTATCTTTACTGGTCCTTTCTGTAGTCCTTGTGTTGGTCCAAAACTCAACTTCTGTTTTGGTTTTCTACCTCTCTGTAATACCTTCCAAACCTCTTTACAATGTTAATATCCAATTTTACAGCAAATACCTTTTCAATGAACTCTCTCCTAATTGCCTTTAGGATGTTTTCTAGGTGCCAGTAGAGTTCATTTATTTTCTGTGGTTTATATTTAGCCTCAGAGATTGTGTCCTTTTTATTTCTTTGATCTTCCTACTTGTTCTCTAATTTTTAATTAGAGAATTTAGAATATAGTAGAGCTTAATTTTATTACTGGACATTACGTGATGATTTTCTATTGTCTAGGTGAGATGTAAAGAACATTTTTTTTTTCTTAAAAGCTGGTTTTACATTTCTATGCTTTATTTCTACTAGCAATGGCAATTTTCTTATAACCCAAACCAGGCTCATAATTGAAAGTTCATTCTGTAAACATAGATGAAAATGTTGTTTCTTACCATGTGCATTAAAATCTATGATATTTTATTTCTATCCTTTTATAAATGCTCTCCTCTACATTAAAATCTGATTTAGGTGGTAATTTAGGAGAACAAAAATTATTAAAACCAAACAAAACTTAAAAAACACTTTTCAAGTCAGGTATGAGTACATGTTGTTTATGATTATAAGCATTCTTAGAACAGTTCACATTGTGACATGTAAAGTTAAAGAACAATAGTAGTTTCCCAGATATTTTAATAAGCATGTAGATATTGTTTTATGTCCTAGCACATTGAATTCTCTTCCAGAATTTAGATTAAAACCAAGGTATTTCCTTTGGCACTTAACTTGAGTTCATTCAATCAATTGGAAATCTTAAAAAAAAGAGTGCAAGAAACATACAGACAGTGACATCAAAAGTGATATCATCTAAAGTCCTAGTTTTCACAGTTTACCTCTCATGTAGTCATAAAGATCCACTCACACCTACACATCCTATATATGCCAAATGCATTGATAATATCATTTATGCATCTCTACCCATATTTGGTTTTACTGTTTATAAAAGCACTCAGTCTACACTTTCCTCCCAATAATTACACCATTTCTTTCATTTTAAATACTTATGCCTTATATTTGCAGGTGCTTTGGCACTTACAAGAGTCTTGTCATAGAACAGATCCAACTATGTTCTATTTCCATTTGTCTGCGAGAACAGTGTGGATCACAGAAGTTAGGAGACTTGTGTAGCTGAAAAGCGGTGAAGAGCAAACCACATATCTAGTCTTTTCATTGTCAGATTCCATTCTTCTTCCTATACAGTGAGAATTAATGTGTTTTCTAAGAAGTAATATGGAAAAAAATGTTAATGGTTTTAACAAGTTCTCCAGCTCAGAGCTCTCAAACCTACCAAATGTCCTCGTCAATTGTACTTTAAAAATGCTGCGTGGGTTATTCTGATGATTTGCTAAAATGCAAACAACTTCTCAGGTTCCATTCTGAGAGAACCTACACCCTGGAGGTTTCAGTGCATGGCAGGTTGTGGATTTCCTCCAAACATGTTCCCTCCAAACAAGAAAGAAAGTGCCTTTCTTTACTTGTAAAGTGGGGTTCAACTCCTATTATCTTTTATTTTTACAGTCCCTGTGTAAGTGATGTGTCAGATGTTGTCCGAATTACTTACAGTGAAATGTTACTATTTCTATTTCACAGAAAAGCATGTTGAGCCTCAGGGAGAAAAAGTAACTTTTCCTAAGTAACTTCCATTGTGCAGGGAGTGCTGAAGCTGGATATTGATCACGTGTGAAGGGCTAAAACAAGGCCAATCCTGAAAACACAGAGAGCTCAAAACAAGCCAGGTAAACAAGCTGTTTCAGCTCCCAGAAGGCAAGGGATCCAGGCCAGCCAGGCAAATAAGTTGCTAGCAGTGGGGTTGAAATTGACATCATTCTTCTAAGTGTAAAAATAAAAGTACTATAGTGGTTCAGCACTTCCTTTCCTCCCATCAGGAGAGTAAGGGCTCCACCTGACCCCAGCTTTTGTCTCTTTATTTTCTAACCCTCTTCTGGTCCTTCACCCCAGAAACCTCAAGAGCTGCATGGGTCGTAGCACCATTGAGTAAGTTAGTTTGGCTAATCTAAGGTTGATTATTATTAGTTCATGAGCGATAGCAATCTATTGTAAGGGAAGCATCTTCACATCCTGCCAAAAGTTACCTTTCAAAATGAAAGGTGTGCATTTCCTAATATTCAGAGTTTTATTTAGAACACTTTCAAAATTCCCTTCTATTTCTGATAGCATGTGTCCAAATGCACATATAAATGCAGGTTTTTAAAAAGAATTGACACCTCTTTCAGAATTCCTATTAAGTAGAACAACTTATTTATGTATCTGCACAACTATAAAGGCATTTCAAGACATTTTCTTAAAATCTCAAATATTTTAGTTCATACTGTGAAAAAGCACTTGCTTTTTATAAAGTCTAAAGTATTGAATTACATATTTTCTTCGATTCAGTGTTCTACCTGGGGAAGACTTTTCTTTATTCATCATTCAGTGCGTAAAATTTTATTGTTACTTGACAAGTACAGGAGGAGTAAAATAACTAAGCAACCAAAAATATGAGATAATATCCAAAGCCTGGGAAGGAGAAAACAGGAGATGACTCTAGATTTGAAAATTGTACTTCTGTTAAAAGTAGTCTTTAGAAATTATGAATTTATTTATGCAGTCTCACTTTGAAAGGACTACCTTAAGTCAAGATAATAGTTTTAACATAAAGTGCTTGGTTTAAAGCGATGTCTTGTTGTCAGCTATAATTTGAGCAAAACAGTAATAGCTACAGCAGATGCAGCTTTCCCTTCAGCTTGGCCAGGGTCTTATTGTGTGCAAGTTACTGAATCACTCTTGCCAATAAGAGCCGTCATCCCTGCCTCACAATAGAAATTACAAACATCAGTGTGTCACACCTCACTTCCTTGGAAAGTAGCACTGAAGAGCTATCAGTCAATAGCAAGGAAAAGAGAAACCACACATGTCACCTGCCACTTTTCTGCCCCTGCCGTTTCTCACAGCCTAAAGAAGAGATAGTCTGAGTTAGTGCTTCCTCAGTGGGCTCTGTCTGTTTACTGTAACAATAATCAATAAGTACATATTAAACATCCATAATGAGCCTGGTCGTGTGCCAGATACTGGCTCTCATCTTACAGCTTCTTTAGGAAATGTTCCTGCTGCTTGGAGAATTCTCACTGATCTTCACATGGCTGGTTTCATTCTGTCACTCAAATCTTACTTGAAATTTCTGGCTCCCTATTCCAAAAATCTTTCTATCTGAAGCAACTATTCAATCAAATCCTACCATACCACCCTATGTAAATTTTGTGCATACCACATATTATCATCTATTATCTTTCTCATTTTAAAACTTGTTTGTTATTGCTCTATTATTCAGTCATGGTACAATGGCAGATGGAGCCCTCAATGCCTTGTTATTACTGTATGCTCAACAACCAGATGATTTCTTAATCTGTATATGTATTTGTTAGATGAAGAATAGGCTTAGGCTTCAGAGATGGGACAAAAGCAGGCCTGGATTCTGCTTTCATGCGACTACTGACAGTTTAGTGAGCATAATAGACATTACTTGTCTCAAAATTATGCAGATTACTACCCTGAAAATGTTTGGCCTGGAATAGTTTTAAGAGGACTTAGGAAAGGACAGTGGCCTACAAGAGCATTTGACATCTGCTTCCTTGATAAGGGGCAATGGAGCTGGATAAAATCTAAAAGAAGAAGTAAAAAGAAGATGTGATGAGCAGAGAGATTGTTCAAGATACAGAAAATTGTATTTTTTAGGTCTTTGTGGCTTGAGGAAACACATTTTTAAGGAGGGAGGGAAAACCAGTGGGATTGACTTGTAGAGAGAAAGTGGAAGGATGGTTTGCAGATGAGCCTCAGCAGGTGAGATCCAGACTAAGGCAAAAGTTTGTGCAATGTTAAACATTTGGACCTTTAGCTTATGAGCCATGTGAAGCCTCTAGTAAGTTATAAACTGTAGTGGGTTGGTATGATTAAATTTGTGCTTTGAAAATGATCACTGCTTTGGAGACAATGAATTCATGGTGATTTGAATGGGAAAAGTACTGTCATAAATCAAGCAAGTCATGAGTAGTTTAGAACAGCATACTATAGAGGAGATTTAGTGCAGTGGGCAGATCCAGGTATCAGCAGTGAAGGAGAAGGAGCCATCAAGGTCCATTCCTAGATTTCTTGGCTTGTTTACTAGAATGGAAGCTTGTACTGTTCACTGATGCTGGTCGTGTTGAAAAAAAAAATCAGACATAAAAGTGGGGTGTGGAGTTAGACCCAGTGAGTTGTTCTTAAAGTGTCTTTGATATACTGAAGTGGGGACACAACAGGCAATTAATTATATGTCTGGAACTCCAGAGAAATATTAACAGATTTGTGGTTCATATGTCAACAGGTTAAAATGAAAGTTATTGATGTGGATATAATTGCCTGAGTATAGAGAATGAGAAAGAAGAAAAGCTAAGAAAGAAACTGAGGAATTACCATCATTTTGTACCATTTAATTATTGGGTAAAAGACGATCATGAAAAACAAGGATAGAAGAGAACAGGAATAAAACAAGAGATAGCCAAGTGACAGAGGCCAAGGCAGGATTCATTTGTGTCAAAATTTGTGACACAAGTGAAGTTTTTTCTATTTGTCTACTACCATGTAAACTCCTCCTCCTCCCCTTGTTCATCTTCTCCCTCTTCCCCTCTCCCTACCTTCTGCTTTTGTACTGAGGATTGAACTTAGGGTCTTCCCATTGAGCTACATCTCCAATATTTTAAATTTTATTTTTATTTTTAGGCAGGGTCTCACTAATTTGCTAAGTTTCCCATGCTGGGTTTTAATTTTCACTCCTCCTGCCTCAGCCTCCCAGAGTGGTAAGATTATAGGAGTGAATGGTCATACCCAACTAACTTCATGTAAACTTTTTATTTTCACTATTGTATCCAGATCAACTAGCAGAGTTGGCCCATGGTAGGCTTTTTAACAACTAATTTTTAAATCAGTAAATGAATATTGGAAAAACAGTATGACGTTTTCAAAGAAGTCATGTTATTAATGGTAAATGGGAGAAATAGTAATACAAGATGGGTTTGAAGAGAGAAGTAGAGATTCCCTGAATTACATTCATCATTATGTTTATGGTAAATTATTAGGTCCAGTCTTAAAATACAAACCCTAAATAGATAACTTTTCCTCATCCTAAGAATTACGTGAATGTGCTGATAAATTTCAGAAAGGACAATCTTCTAAAGAGAATGAATGGATATTGTGTGAATCAAGAGGGCTCACAAAAGAAAAAGAGAAGTTGTGCTTGCCTAACAGTATTTTATGGAGCACCCTGATTTTGATCTATATGGAATTTCACAGCTACTACTCTATGGATATTGTAAGGCATAGGCTTCAGAATGTTGTATGAAATGTTGCTGCTTTGACTAAATATACATTTACATAACTTGGAGATGTAGCTCAATGGGAAGACCCTAAATTCAATCCTCAGTACAAAAGCAGAAGGTAGGGAGAGGGGAAAGATTTAAATTCCACACCATAAACTGAAACGTCATCTTTTTGGCTGCTGTAGTTTGAATCTTGTTTTTAGACTGTCTCTGCACACATATTGGAAGAGTGATTTGTAAACTCAGAGTCTTTCTGCTTTGTGGCTTTCTGTCCGCTGGAACTTGGAACACCACTCCGAATCTTCTGCTTGCTGGAGAAGAGAGCAAAGGGAGCATTCTGAAAGGTTGGAGGCCTGGGATAGAAGTGTTGTATACTTCCTTTCCACTCATGCTCCATTGGTCAGAACACTGTCACATGGCCCTTTACCACCAAGGAGGCTGGACATTGATCTGGCTGTGTACCCAAATAGAAAGGGAAACTGGGAATATTTCATATATTCCACTAGTTGAAGGATCAGATTAAATATGTGTATCTTCCTTGCCAGAGAATTATCTTTCTTTAATTTTTCTTCCTATTAAGACTTTTCTTAGCTGCCTTCCTCTTCAAGGGAGAGACAAACAATATTAGGGGTAATTTCCCATGGATGTTTCATGATTGTCTTCTTGAAATTTCTGCTAATGTACAAAACCACTGCTATTTTACAGTTTATCTTTGAGGTTTTTAAAAAAATTTGTTATGTAGTTATATTTCAACCTATTTTGAGGAATGGATTTAAATTTTTATCTTTTTCTAAACCAGAAGTTCTCAAACTTTTGGGAGCACTAAAATCCACTGAAGGACTTACCCCATACCCAGGTGTTTGGCTGTTCCTGCTCTTGGTGAGATGGAGAATTTGCATTTCTAATAGTTTCTCAAGTGATTCTCATGCCGTTGGTTCAGACACCATACTCAGAATCTCTATTCTACAATAAGCCATTTTTTTAATTGTTTAAAAAGTACATCCTGTTTTGATACACTTGAAATTTTATTCATATATGAAGGTAACATAATAGAAAATACATTTTTAAATCATAAAAAAATCTTAGAAATAAGAAAATCTTCCTAACTTTACACAAACCACATTTTACTCAGTGGTTTTCAACTTGTCCAGTCATTCTGCCTCTCAAATTTTTCCAGTCTTTCATTTACAAAATGATAATAACACATACTTGGCCTGGAATAAGAGATTTTGTCCCAGACTAATCAGGAGCAGAACAGCCAGGAGATTTGCTGTTTCTATAGAAAAGGAGATTTAGCAGGCATCAGAGAACTCCCGGGGGGCTGTGCATTGATGGAGAGAACTGTTATTTAGCTTCGACCAGTAGATTGCTTTGAATTTTCTAGGAGGCAGGGTACATACCTATCTTGGACCAAATTTTAAAACAATGCACTAGCATTCACACTGAAAGTTCAGCATTGCATTCTTGTGATTTTTCAATAGAGCTCTGAGACAGAATCATCTGTGTGGCTTTGGAAAGTATGTCCATGCTCTGGTCTCACACCTTCTGAATTAGGATCTGACCATCCACCAGGGTCTCCTGTGGGAACTGGGTTAAGAGCCTTCTTGTGGGTAACAGACTCTTGCCCTTTCAAAATCTTGCCTGGGGAGTGAAGCAAGTGGAACTATGACTTCTAGCTTTTAGATGACAGGCACATTCTGTGCACTGCAAAGTTTGATTGCATTGGGGATATTAAATTCCCATGCACTGAGCACTCTATCACAGGACAAATGAGAGTGTCAGAGCAGGCTTTTTAAGGTCCTGTACTATTATGCTGAGTGATAAACTGCTTGCAAGTGATTAAACTGCCTCCACAGGCATAGGCCCTAACTTCTTTTGCTTCTCAGGTGATGCCATCTATCTTTGTATGCTTTTTCCTCACTGAAGAGAAAGCCCACACATGTTGAACTGCTGCATAGCAGCTCAGATGTTACAGAGGTAGACTAAATGAGATATTTCATGCATAATTTTCCAAGTCATGCAAAATGACATAAAAACAAAGGCAACATTATGGTAATAAATCAGGCAGCTATAAATAAGCTTGGGTTTAAATATCTAATTTTAAGCTTTCATTTTGACTTTTGCCACTTGGAAAACACAAGCAGAACCATAATTGTGAGAGGGAAGTGAAACAGATTGGGTATGATTTCAGATGCCATTATGGACTTGGCTTTCTCTGCATATTTTACTTGGGGTTTCAGTTGCTTCAGCAGAACAACAGGCTGAGGGACAAGCCTATTTGTTTGATAAATGGTTGCCTAAACTTGCTCTATGAGTTCTTCATGGTTATACTTTTAAAAAGCTATTATTATTAACATACTTGAATTAAAGTAATTTGGCATGGGTACTATTTGTCTCAGAACAATTTTCATTTGGCTTATATGTCAGCACAAAATGACTTCTGATGGTTTCAGAAAGTGACTGTTAGAAAATTACAGAGATTCTGATGAGTTAAATTTTATATTTGAACCTACATCTTGGGGCCAAGTCTATAATTTTCTTCATAAAAATGATAAGAAAAGATATCAACCATGAACCAGGCCTATTATTTTGATTGTTTTGACTGGAGATAATGGCAGATTCTCATCAGATTCTGTGGATACTGTTCTCTGATATTTATTTTCCCCAGAACTATATTTTCTGATTACATCTTGGCTTTGCTTTTTTGATGCTCTAGGTTTGGTTTAGAGGATTCCTTCTGGAAAATCTTCTGGATTCTTTCTGGAAAAGCTATGTCAGTGTCTCCATAGAATATGGAGGCTTCAGAGAAAGGAAAGATAAGAAATGATTTTAGTTCTTGTATTTGTAGCTAACAGCAAAGAGGAGCTCAGAAAAAATAGAATCAAAATTTCCAGTTGGAGAGAAAAGACACTGAGGACAAAACTGGCTTCTGACTCCAGACAAGGCTAAGGCTGGTGTATGCCAGTGGCCATATCTTCCCCAAGTTCTGACCATTCATGTTGGAGAGTCCACCTGTGGGTTCCCAAGTAGTGTCCACAATACCAGACAAAAAAGCTCTCGCTGCTTTGTGCTAGAAACTAAATACAAGAGACTATAGTACAAACTCAATAGTGAGGTTTTATTGTTTTACATTCTGCCCACCCTTAAAAGTAGAGGTAAAACAAACCTTTGTGAATAAGATCATTTTTTAAATAAAGGTATTTGTGAAGAGACAAACAATTGCATTTTATTTTCAGAGGTGATTTGTAAAATAATTTATCACTTGTCTTAAGTCAAATCTGAAGATATGACTCCATATATTATTGCTATCATGTTCCATAGATGAAATAGTTTCAGAAATGAATGTGGCAAGGTGTGATTTTTTTCTATCTAATTAACTCTTGAATGCTAAGGTAAAGGCTTCCATTGCATGACCTTTTTACATAACATCAATCCATATTTGACTACGATTGTCATTAGGAGTATAAATACTTGGATCAAAACATTTTGCCTAGACTTTGTGCTTTCAGTTCAAAGAAAACTTTTCTGTAAAGGAATATAAGGGTTTTTTTGTTTGTTTGTTTGTTTTTGTCTTTATGTTCCTTCTTATTTGGAATTAACACCTATTCAAACTAATCCTCTATAACTTTTCACACTTCCCCAATTGGTATTTCTCTTAAACCTTATTTAGTTACCAACTTCTTTAGTTAACTTTTTGGTTACAAAGGAATCATAGTCCTTTGTGATCAGAATTATAGATAAAAGGAAGACAGCTCTCAAATCCAAGCTATGTTAACATGGATGTATACATGGGCTAACTTTTCATACACTGAAGCATCATAGATCCCTGGTTGAAAGGCTGCTGTACTGTTGATTAAACAAGACTGTTTCAGTCCTTAATGTTTTTATTATCATATTCTTATCATATAAAGTTTAGAAGAGTTATTGAAAGTATTACAGTTAATAAAGAATTGTTAAAGATCATTAATCTGTTTCTCCCTGATGTACCCCCAATGCTAGTACATCTTCCTTTACAACAACCCCCCCAAGTGGTAGTCTTCAATTTGAAAGAACCTGCCTAATGAAGGTGAGGAAAATAGATTCAAGCTTCAGTCAGACTTAAAATTTACAGTTACCCATTGAACTGTTTCCTGATTCACCTTTAGCAATTCATGTTTCTAGAAATCTGTCCATTTCCTCTGAATTTTCCATATTATTAGAGTACAGTTTCTCAACATAGATACTCATGATCTTCTGGATTTCTAAAGGATTCATTATGATTTCACCCTTTTCATTTCTAATTGAGTAGATTTGGATCTTTTCTTTTTTGACAAGTTTGGCTAAGGGTTTGTCTGTCTTATTTAATCTTTCAAAGAACCAACTTTTCAATTCATATTTTTTTAGTCTGAATAGCATTAATTTCTGTTCTGATATTTGTGATGTCCTTCTTCATATGAGCTTTGGGTTAAACTTACACTTTTTTTTTTTCTGGAAGTTTGAGATTTAAAATTAGGTTATTTTTTTGAGTTCTCTGTTTTTCTGATCTGGGAATTCACTGCTATAAATTTCCTTTGTAGGACTGATTTCATTGTGTCCTATTAGTTCTAGTGTGCCATATTGGCATGATAATTTAGAAGTAGAAATTGTCTAATTTTTTTTTTAAATTTCATCTGTCACTGTTTGGTTGTTCAGGAGGGTATTTAGTGAATTTCCATATGTTTATGTAATTTTTTCTGATTTGTTTTGGCATTAGTTTCTAGTTTCATTGTACTATGATCTGATAACATGCATGGAATAATTTCAGTTTCTTGCATGTTCTATGAGTTAGTATGTTTCCTATTTTGGAGAAAGTCCTGTGTACTGCTGATAAGGATGTGCATTCTATTGTTTTTGAGTGTAACACTCTGTAGATATATGCTAAGTCCATCTGTTCAAAGGTTTGGTTCAGCCTTGATATTTCTTTTGTCTAGTTGATCTATCTTTTTATGACAGTGGGGTACTGAGGTCCCCATTACAACTATATTATTGCTTATCTGACTTTTCCTATCCATTAGCGATGGATTTTTATAGTTGTGTATGTGCCTATATTTGGTGGATATTTATTTTTGATTGTTATCTCTTCCTCTTGGGCTGAACCTTTAAGAAGTATATAGTGAAATTTTGTCTCTTATAATCAGTCTTGGCTTGAAATTCACCTTGTCTGAAAATAGAATTAACTATCCATGATTTTTCTGGGTTGCTTTTGCATGGCCAAAATGAAATTACATAAAATATTTTATTCTAAAAAGTAACAGTGAAGATTGGGAGAGGGATTAGTAGATATTTCCATGTGCTTAATAGCTTGGATTTCATTGCTGAAATCTCAGCATTCTGGGAGGCTGAAGCAGGAGAACTGCAAGTTTGAGCCTAACTCAGGTAGCTTAACAACTTAGATCATTACAAAATAAAAATGTTTTTTGAAAGGTTTGGAAATTACCCTGAGCATGAAGGTACTGGGTTAAATTCCAAGTTCTAAAGATAGATTTAGAAATAGATAGAGATAGAGATAGAGATGGAGATACTGCAGTGGTGCTTAGAAGGAGAGGAATTTGAGCCACCTGATTATTCTCCATACTCACTTTCACCCTATGAGCTTTATAGCATTGCTCCTTTTGACTTGTTGGTCTACTAGTTTCCATTTTCTACATATATGGACAAATGCTCCTAGGAAAGGTAAAATCAGAAACAGAACTTTGAGGAAAAAAAGGAAGAAAGGAAAACATTATATCTATGTTAGTAAACATATATAAATGTGTGTAGTATGTATATGTATGCTAGATAGATAACTATACTACTAATCTTTCTGAGTTCATCAAAAAGAAGTTTGTGCTGTCATTGTTTGATTGATTGCTTTTGTGTCTAGATTTTGTAACCTGAAAAACTAGTTCTGAGATAACAATATGCAATATATTAACTAGTGTTAATTCCCTCTTTTTTTTTCTTTTTTGAAATTCTCTATCATTTCTATCCTTTTTTCTGTTTTTCTTTTTAAAATAAAAAAATTGAGGGGAGGGGATACTTGGATTGAAACCATGAAAAAATATGCAAATATTCTTGGTAATTTAACATAACAAATGGATTTTAAAGGTTGATCTTTGCTTCTATTATATATCTATTTTGTAGCATCCTAAAGCTGATCGAGTTAGACTTGTACCCAACTGAGAAGATTTCAGTCTGGACAATGAGTGTCTCCCCTCTCTGGCTGGATAGTTACTGCAATTTGTTGCATCTCAGTGGTCTCTCAATCAGGAAAGTGTGCTGGCCAGAGTTGAGCTCTGATATTATTGTCTGCAGCACACCTGATTTGGCCCTCACCAGCACATTTCTCTGAGCTCTCTCATTTTCTGGTCTGTAGCTGCTCTCTTTCATCTCATATTTGGGCCACACTCCATCAAACTAATAAAGCAGCTGTTTGTTATGCAGGGCCTGCTCTGTAATGTGACTGACAGCTAACTGCAGCATTAAGTCTTGTGTGAGATCTCAGCCTGCTGCCAGCCTCTCCATTATATGCCATAAAAATGTTTCTTGTTATGGACAATCGGAAGTGAAAGTGAGTTGTTTTAGGGTCAGCACCAACTTGAACCCTATGAAATACTGCTGGAGCAGAGGGTGGGGGAAGGTGATGAGAAGCTGTCCGGAAGATGACGCAATTAAATGTATTAAATGTGTGCACAAAGCATAGCTTTTTCTGTAGCCCAGCATTATGAACACGGAGCATCTTTTTCAGAATATGTGATACAGTATGAGCTTGCATAGTCATTTCTGTGAGATAGTAATACTAAAGGAAACACAAGGACAGATGATTTACATTTATTATGTATTCTGTGTCTGCTGCTTTGCTCCTATGAATGTCAGATTCCAAATGAAGTCATTGGGTCAAACCCTGAAAAATGGAACCAAGGAAGTCCAGAAAAGAGAGACCCTGCAGCATGATTTCCCTGCTAATAGAAACTGTTGGGAAAAAATATTTTTTCTGATCTACACCTTACTGTAAGTGTCACACAAAGATAGCTAGCAGCATAAGAACATAGAAGTGCTTACAAAAAACACTTTCCTGATCTGCCATCTCCAAAGCACAATACTATGACACAGTCTGCTGTGACTTTCAGATCACTGCTTTTATCTACAAGCTGCTGCCACTCACTAATCAGAGCTTGCCAGGCTCGGAAAGATACCACTGGCACCAATAAGTTTTCTTTCAAAACAACTTACATTGCTTTTCTCTTTTCCAGTAAAGCTCCAACCTTTTCTTTATTTCTTCAATCATATTAGAGTCTACTCCAATTTGTGGATATGTCCTGATCTACATGTCTAATCTTTAGATTATCTCAAATAAAATGTTTTTGTTGGAAATTTGGCTCAATATTTAATATTGACACTGTATCCTCTGGTACATATTATGTCACTGATTTGTAATTCTGAAAGGTAGGAGTTTTAATCCCCATTTAATTGGTAACTCTGGAGGAAATAAGCTCTGAGAAATTATATAGTTTTCTTGGGTTTTTCTAGTATATGGTCTAGTTGGTGGTAATGTCTGTACCCTTGCACTTCCTCTTGGGCTCTTATCTGAATGATGCTCAAGGGAAAATTTTTGTCTTAATACAGTTCCAGAGATTTTCAGGAAGTGTCAACAGGTGTCCAACAATTTTCTACCTGAGGTTTCAGGGCTTCCATAGCAAGAGTCATCTTAATAACATAAAAGTAGATTTCATTGTGGTTTATTTCTTTTAATAAATTATGCACAGTATTTATGTTAGCAAGTAATGTCTCAATTTTAAAAAATACAATGATTCCTTAGGGTTTTGTAGAACAGTCTGATAATAACAAACTAAATATAGGAATCTTTTTGTCATGTGTACCTGTGTCTCTCCTTCCCTTTCTTAATCTTCTGGTTACGCAAATTCATTCACCAGGTTGGAAAAGGATTTTAGACAATAACTGAGAATGAGTGATGATTTTGGCTTGTAAATTTCAGGAACCTGGACTCTGAGCAAAAGAGGACTTAGTCTTCTGATCAGTAGGCAGAACAAAGGCCCTAAGCAATAGAAGAGTATGTTGTTCACAGGGGCTGTTTTTCTGATATCCATAAAAGGATTCTATGGGACAGAGACAAAGCAAATCAGAAGAGAAGCACAACATGATAGTGTCCAGGGCTTCTCTCAGCCTGTTGGGAATAACACTTAGTGGATAAATAATAACAGATTTGGAGATCACAGTGGAGGAAAGTTGTGCCTTGTGGTTTTTTTTTTTTTTCTACTGGGGATCGAACTCACAACTTCCCATTTTCCAGGCAGGCACTTATACTGCTGAGCTAAATCTCCAGCTTCTTCTTTCTTTCTTTCTTTCTTTCTTTCTTTCTTTCTTTCTCTCTCTCTCTCTCTCTCTCTCTCTCTCTTTCTTCTCTCTCTTTCTTTCTTTCTTTCTTTCTTTCTTTCTTTCTTTCTTTCTTTCTTTCTTTCTTCCTTTCTTTCTTTTGTGCCAGGGATCGAACTCATGACCTCACACTTTCAAGGCAGGCACTTACACCACTGAGCTAAATCCTCAGCCCCACCAGCTAATTTTCTGAGTAAGGCAGAATATTTATGAGCTCTATTAGGTCTTCCATTAACTACTTAGCATAGGACATGAAAAGATGGTGGCCTGTAGAGTTTCTTTGTATCCTGTAAGTAAATGTTTACTTGTACATCTAGTAAATGTTTCTTGTCCTTAGGAGGAGTATACAATGAAGGAGGGTAAGAGGGATAGAGAAAGAAGGAGCTACAGAGGTCAGGAGATGGAGGGAGTGTTATGCATTAAAGACTAGTGGTCTACTTAACACCAGCTGAATGGTGCTGAGCATAGATGGACCACCTGAAGAAAGTTGCCAGCATAAATAGAGATGTGGAGAAGGAGAAGCCAGGTGAGGCATTGTGGATTTCTCTAAGTGTTGCTGTTTGAGCCATTGGTTCTCCTGGAGAAGCTCATTATGACTAGCTTCCCCAGTGGGAGTTCAACCATTGTCATTGAGGGAGCTGGGCACCTTGTTGGTAAGAGTGGCTGTGGTTCACTTTGGGGAAGCTCTGGTCCTTACATCGAGCACCACTTCCTGGCTCCAGAGAGGAAGACTTTTGACATTTAATCTCCAGGACAAACTTGTCATGCTGGCTTTCTGTCATGTATTTGACTCTTATTGTCAGAAAAGCTCAGGGCCTCCAAGTCACAGAGCATGGCTATGATGCTTTTCCGAATAGCCCTGGTCTTTATTATGAGTGTGAATTCTCAGTTCCAGTGTAGAACCCTCAATCTACCAGCACAGCTCCTTCACCCTGCTGGCATAGACTTTCCAGCTTCCACTGTTGACCTTTTGGGCTTCCCAGCACAGATCCATAAAAGAGGCTGGTGTGAATCCTTGTGGGCTCTAGACCTTCAGTTGGACTTGTGGGAGGCATTGTTATGGTCTTCTAGGTCTTCATCTAGATTCACGCAGGACATTACTGTGGGATCCAGACCCTTGACTGAATATTCTGGGTGTTTAGTGTTGTGGACAGATTTCCTGTACTTTCTTGTGTTAAGCTCTGTGTGACTATTATGAAATAATATTATAAATTCTGTGTCCTGATTCTAATTGTTGCCTCACAACCCCTGACTACAACAGGGAGCCAGGAAAGAAGGAAGGAAGTAAGGAAGGAAGGAAGGAAGGGAATGAGGAAGGGTAGAAGAAGTCAGAGTGGAGAGAGGGAGGGAGAGAGAGAGAAAGAGAGAGAGAATATGAATCTCTGCATGTGCTAGTGCAGATAGACAAAAACAATGTTTTACCCACTCACTATCTGCCCCAATTTCCAGCCTTAACATTCTGTAAGACACCCCTACTACTACAATTAAAAATGTCTTTGTAAAGATGTGAGAGAAACTATAAGCAAATTATGTGTGCCACCTGATGGAATGGAGTCTAAAACATGGAAATTCAACTTGGTTATTATAGCAAGGTGAAGTTATATTTCTTTTACATTATTGCTCAACACTTCCTGGAATTTTGAGCACTTTTCCTCAAGTTCACCTCAAAGTCTTCATCTTTTTTTTTTAAAGAAAAAAAAAATGAAAGAGAAAGAGTAGAAATAATACAACATTTCAAAAACAAAAACAAAAACAAAAACAAAAACCAGTAAGAAATCACTAGTTGATAATTACACATTTTTCTCTTAGAAGTAGTTGTTCAAGTTATAAAAGTAAAGCATACAAAGTAGACATTTAAACAGTGAGACTGCAATCAGTTTTGTTCATCTATCCAACAAAAACTTAGTAATATGTTTATCAATCCTACACACTTAAACATGCATGCAGTTATATCATTTAGGATACTTTCTTTTCCTTTCTTTTTTTTACAATAACTATAATCAATTCTCATAAACTGTTTAGAAGTTCTACACATCTGTAAGTCTCTGCATGTATACCTAGCCTTTGTGTATTAGAGGGAAAAACAAATCAAAACAAGTCAACAATACAAATTCCTAGAGAAATATGAAATGAAAAGGATATATAAAACCACAATACTAGGTGATTTACAGTACTTACTATGATGTCTCTTGTTATTTTCAATAAAATTGTCTATATTGTCAGTCATGGTATAATTAAACTTAGCAGTACATAGCAGTATTAATAAAAACCAAACATTTGAGACATAGGACTTCAAAGGCAGTTAATAATCAAACCAGAATGGGCATCCTATTGAATCTTGCCATCCCCAGAGTAGTTGCCCCTACTCCCAGACTTGATACTCTCAAGCATACCAGATTCTTAAAATCAGTCAAGACAAAACAGTGATAGAGCCAATCTTCTCTGCCTCATCTCTGCTATGCTATTTTTCTGTCATTGTTGTTTACTTTTCTCCTTCATTCCACTGTCTTTGCCTTTCATTGAGGCCTTTCTGCCATTGTTCCTGGAATCCTGGTGATTTCCTTCTCTCTCTCTAGAATGTCCTTCAGTATTTTTTGTAGGGTTGGATTGGTGGTCACAAACTCCCCCAGTTCCTCTTTGTCATGGAAATATCTTGTCTCTCCATTAATGTTGAGAGACAGTTTTGCAGGGTACATCAATGTGGGTTGGAGGTTATTTTCTTTCAGGGCTTGGAATATTTCACTCCAAGCTCTTCTTGATTTGATAGTTTGCATTGAGAAGTCTGCTGTCATTTTGATGAATTTTCCTTTATAGGTAAACTGTTTCTTTTCTCTGACCACTTTTAATATTCTGTTCTTGTGATGGATTTCTGGGATCCTGATTACTATATGTCTGGGTGTAGATCTGTTTGGGTTGGAGCTGGTTGGAGTTCTGTATGCCTCATATATCTGAACATCACTTCTGTTCCCTATGTTTGGGAAGTTTTCCTTAATTATTTCTGTGAATAGCCTTTTAATTTTATTTGTATTTATTGCTGCATCTTCATTCATATTTTTTATTCTTAAGTTATAAATCCTCTTGCAGTCTTCTAGCCTTTGTATCATTACTTCCTGGTTCCTTGTTATTTTTAAGAGATCCTTCCTTTCATGATCATACATTGCAAATCTATCTTCAAGTTTTGAAAGTCTGTCTTTAGTTTCTGTTAAGAAGTTTTGCCAGCTTTCAATGGAGTTTTTAATTTCCTGATAATCTCTTTGGATCTGTTTCATATATTCTAGATTTTGTTTATATTCTTCATCAAAGGCTTCTCTCCTTTCTCTGGGTTCCTCCATTCTCCCATTTGTGTCTTCTTGAGGATTACCCAGGATTTCTTTTATTAATCTTCTTATATCTTGCTTTTCCTAAGTTAGAATTTCAGATTTAAATTTGTTGATGAGGTCACAGAATTATTTCTTTATTTCCAATGAGGCCAGGTCTGATATTGTGTGTTTGCTGCCCTCAGTCTCCTCTGTATTTACCTCTCCTGGATTTATTTTACCTGGGTTGGTGGTTGGAGGCTTTTTGTTGTTTCTCTGTCTTGTCATGTTTCTGGTTTCTTTCAGACAGGTGAATGGTAGAGGTCTCAGGACCTTTTCATATTGCTTACAGTTTTTCTGCAGGGTACTGGCTAGGAAAGTGCTGCCCTCTCCAAATTGCTGTTGATCTGTGAGATGCATGCATGGGCAATGTGGGCCGGCCACTCCCCTCTAAGACAGTCAACCAGTGAGTGTCTTCAGTGCATTTGTGTGTGCCCTGAAGATGTCACAAGTTTGGGACAGCATCGTCCCTGGCTATTGGGTCCTGACCAAGGGCATGGCCCAGCCCAAGCAGATCCCACCAAACTGTTTTGGGCCAGGAGCTACCAACTGACACTGCCTCAGTTGTTGATTCAAGCCTGTCATGCCCAAATCCAATATGTCATCTAGCCGATCATCTTGCTCGGAGGAATCCAGTTTCCATCACTCACCAAAGTCCATGCAGCTTGGTTCACTGTTTCCACTCCCTGTTGCAGTGCCTCCTCCTGCCAAAGGTCTTGGGCTCACCAATCCCCACTCTCAGTGGGGATGTGACCTCTGTTCTATCGTGAGTCACTGACTCTAAGACACACCCAGTACAGAGACAGGAGTGTGCCCAGCTCCAGCCCTCCATCCATGCTTCTTTTTAAAAATTTTTCCTCAGTTTCTTCCTGGGTTTTGAGAATTCCTCTCCTTTCTTCTGGTCTTCTCCATGGTGTTAGATTCTAGCATCTGAGTTGTCTTTCTCAGAGAGGCTCTCTATCGTGCTACCTATCAATCGGCCATCTTGGATGGCCCATTCAGAGTCTTCATCTTTGAAGAAGCATTTCATTGCTTTTCTTCAGCTTCATATACTTTCTGAGTCTTTGTTTCCTCTGCATATTGCTGCTAGACTAGGAGAAAATATGTAGATTCCAGTTTTAGTTCTCTTTTTACTGGAGTCTCACTGAGACCTACACATTATCTCTGGGTCTTCATTCCATTTTCTGTCAATCAGAATCCCAGAGGAGGTTGTGAGGTTGAGAGTGGATCACTGATGATGAGAAACTTGTAGATAAATGTCAAATGAGATTATGGCTGCATCTTTTTTAACCTCTCTACCATGTTACCAGTTTGGAAATCTGATATTACTATCATATATATTTAAGTTAAGATGTGTTGGATTAGAAATTTTTTTCCCATTCGGTAAGGGGTTCAACTCAGGATCTTGACCTCATAGGTCCCTAATGACAAGCATGTATTGGGGTAGACCACTTTCTCCTCAAGCATAGAAAGAATAGAATTCCAAGGAAAGAAACTTCTTTGTTGTAAAAGTTCACTGCTCCTCCCAAAGGCAACACCTATAAGGAAAAAATTCCAATAGCTAATCTCCAGTAGGGGATTTTACATTATTTGTATTATTATTATTTTTTTGCACCAAGAATCAAATTCAGGACCTCACACTTGCCAGGCAGGGGTTGTGCCACTGAGCTATATCCCAGGCCATACTGGTGATTCTTGACTCAAGCCTTCAAATATCTTCTGAGAGCTCAGGCTTTGTATATTCAGTGCATACTGATAAGGCAGCAGAGAGCAGAGTCTCTTAATGGCAAGTATAGTTTTATCTTTTTCAAAGGCCTAGGAAAGCAAGACTATAGCATGACACAAGCTCAAAAATTCAATTTTCATTTTTCTCAGTAGTCATGTCCTGGGGGGTTAGTCAATGGTTAGTTTCTTACCTTAACAAATAAGAATTCAAAATGTGCCAGCTGTGGGGAACACAGGATCTATGTGATGTGATGCCAAATCACATGGTATTAAAGAGCATTGCTTATAATCTAAAAATAAGAAGTGCCATTGATAAAGGTAAATACAAGGTGATGCTGGCAGTGTAGGAATATACAATGAATTTGAAATTTTTAAAAAATTAAAAATGTAGTTTGACTTTTTGATCCTTTGTTTCATCAAAAATATTTGTGTGAAAGTTATCAAAGATCCACTTAAAAGGTTGTTTTTCTACCCTTAACTTATTTGGCCTCTAGGGTCATTCCACACAGTGGACATTCCCTCCATGTGGAACCCTTCCTCTTTTGACCAAGACAACAGTCTCATGATTTTCTTCATTTCTCTTTGCCTATTTCTGAGTTTCTTTTTCAAAGTCCTCCTCTTCTGCCTGACACACAAAACTTGGAGATTCTCAGGGATCATTCTTGTAACTTCATTTGTTCCCAGGTTATATTATCTTCCTAACTATTAGAATCTATATTTATGATTTTAAATTCTGTTTGTTACACTGCTGAATTCTGAATTTCTATCTCAAACAGGAGTGATTTCTTGACTTTTATCCTCATGCATATATGACATCAACTTGACATTGCACACAGTCAACTCATAGGTACTTTAAAATAATGTGCCAGAATTTGAATTGCTTGTTTTTTCCATCTGTTCCTCTTTTTGTCTTCCTAATCTCAGTAAGTGGCGTCAGCCAATCCTTCAAGTCAGAGTATAGTCTAATGTGACTTCTCTCTCAGTCTTTATGTGTAATAACCTACCAGGAAGTTTTGCTTCTTTTTATGTTAGCATAATGTAATTTATTTTAAATATATATTCCATCATACTTTTCATGGTTATAAATTCTGTGAATATTAGCTTGAAAGTCAGAAGTGAAACAAGAACAATATCACTGCTATTTCTTAGTAATTTTCTGGTTATTCCATATGGAACATTTAGAAGGAGAAATAAATCAGAGGTATAATATGCCATTATTTTCTGAAAATTATAGAAAACACTAGTGAATAATACTCATTATATATATATATATATATATATATATATATATATATATTTCTCTATGATAATTCACTTAGATATTTATAAGCAAAACACTAAAAACCCAGTGTTTTTATATAAAAAGGATGTAACTTTTCTATTACTAATATTCATGATACAAAAACATGAAAATGAGAATAATAAGGGGGAAACTTATAGGAAAACACCTTAAGTAGGTTTTTAATGATACCAGTAAATCAAATTAATTAAAACATTACCATATGTGTACATGAATTTAAAACAGACCAGAAAGTACAACAGAATACCATATTATCTATATTTTTGTCTATCTATCCTGAATAGCAAAGGTGAAATATATTCACCAGAGCAGCATAAAATATTTGAAGCATCTGTCAGAATAAATTCAATAACCTTTGGGTTCTTGGAGAGGCAGTAGCCAAAGTCATTGAGGGCAACACTAAAATAAATTAGGTAAGTTTAAAAAATTATATTTTTGAAATTGATGAGAAAAGTGTTGAAAGCTAAAAATTAAACACACTTTTAGGAATTGCTGCTTACATGATTCTGTCTACTGTTATACTTTGGAATCATTACTTAGGGGACAGAGAGAAAGATTCCAGAAGTCTGAAAATTTTCATAATGCATCTTTTCTACCTCCATCAAATACTACACACCTGGATTCTATGCAAGAGATCAGAGGGTCAGTTCTGTAGAAAAGTGGGGAGGTCACAGAATCTTCTTGCCCTCCTACCACCATTGATTGGTAGAAAATATGAACAAAACTTCTCCAGGAATATTCTGTGTAAACCATTCTGCACCTCAAGAGTCAATCATTTCATTATTTATTTCAAGAACTGTAATCCACTGGGGGCAGCACTGCTGGTGTGTAAGTGACCTGTACTGGTTAATACTTACATTTATTATGTAAAAATGATCCTCTTCCCTCAGGTTTATGGTCTAGTGAGTATGGCTACAAGTTTCTTTTTCCCCCAACTTGTCTTCCTTTGTATTGGGAAGGAAGAGGGAGAAGAAGAAACAGAAAATAAATAAGGAAGTAAAAACAAGCAAGGAGGAGCAGTCCTGCCTTTTTTGTTGATACTCTAGAAAGTCTTGCTGGCAAATTCTCTGTGTAGTCCTTTCGAGGGTAAACAGAGCTTAGGTGAGTCTGAATTAGAAGAATCGCTTGAGGAATGTGAGCTGGAACCACTGCGGGCAGATTTACTCTTCATGGTCACTGCTGGAGTCTGATGCACTTCTGCCTTTGTCCTCTTCCCCATATTTTCTTATTCTCTTTTGTATCTCCAGAGGGATAATAGCCAGCCAGAGGAAACTGTGAGGAATTTGTTTGTAGAACCTGCAGCTCTCTCTACTCTCCAAGCTCTCTTGCAGGTGTTATGTAGATGAGATTACAGATAAGTTCTTCTGCAATTGAGGTCTGAGCCTCCTCTCATGCTTACATTTTTCTGCTGATTAGAAGTAGACTCTCATGTGCAGCATATTCCTCAGGGGAAGAAACTCTTGACTCTGAGAACCAAGTGCAAATTGTATGGTTTTTGCAACTACTTAGTCTGGTCCTATAATATTCCCTCTGGCTCTATGAGTTTTACTGCAAACATCAGTCAATCTTGGCCATGTTGCCCCACATAGCACCTGTTGTAGCTCCTGTTGCAAATCCTGCTAGAACATGTGCTATCAGTCATGGTTGGCTTTCTCACTTTTCTGTGGAATTTCATCTTGCAAAGGTCATAATTTCTGGAAGAACATTATTTCTTCTACATTTCTTGAAACTTCATTTGGATATTAGTTTAGCATTCTCTTGGGAGCATCAGAGTTTTTGGAATGATGAGCAAAATTAGGGTAGTTTTCACTGAGTTGCACAGTTATTTCTCAAATGTCTGTTTCTTCTAGAAGTCTAATGATGAACAAAACTAGGGTAGTCTTCACTGAGTTGCACAGTTATTTCTCAAAGGTCTGTTACTTCTAGAAGTCTTTAATATATCTTATTTATCCCAGAATCTCCTTAACAGACATTTGTCACTTTCAGCTCAAAGGTTATTGGGTGTGAGGGGAAATAACCACAAAGTATCTTCTTTGAGAAGCCTCATATTTCTTACATTTTTTTCCTTTTTAGAAATTTTAAACATGTTGTTTGGCTTCTAAGATTACTTCTTTCAAATTGTAGAACTTTAACAACTTGAGAAACATGCATCCATTTAAATTTGTATATTTCCTTATGAAAATCTTAAAAAGCTATGCAGCTTAGGCATACTGAACTATTTTGAATTATGAATTGTCTCCAGATGTGAGGTTACTGCATAAACCCTTAAGATTTGCAAACTGAATCCAACAACACATTAAAAACATCATATACATTGATCAAGTTGATTTCACTCAAGGAGTGCAAGGGTGGTACAATTTATGCAAATAAATAAATAAATTTAACATTCCACATAAACAGAATCAAGGATAAAAATTACATTACATGATCACCTAAATTTCTGAAGAAATAGCCTTCACCAAGATTTAAAATATCTTCATGGCAAAAGCCATGAAGAAACTAGGTATAGAAGAATCATACCTGAACATAGTGAAGAGTATATGTGACATGATGCTGAGTGAGGGAAAACTGGATACCTTTTTTTTTTACAAAATCAAGAATATGGCTAGGATGTTCACTTTCATCACTTTTATCAGTACTGTAGTTGAAGTTTTATTTAGAGTGGTTGGACAAGAGAAAGAAATAATAAGGATTCGAACAGGAAAGGGAAATGTCAAATTACCTTTTTATGTAGGTGTTAAAATCTGATATTTAGAAGACATTATAGAGTCCACCAAAATATTTTAAGATCTCATAAGCAAATTTAACAAAACATCAAGGTACAAAAATCAACTTTAAAAATTAATAACTTTCTATAATTTAATGATGAACTTGGAAGGAAACAAATCAGGAAAACTGTCTTTTTTTATTTAAAGAGAAAAAAACAGAAAAAAGGTAGAAATATTACAGAATTTCAAAAAAAATATACAGTAAGAAATCACTAGTTGATACATTACATATAGTTCTTTTAGAAATAGTTTTTCAAGTTACAAAATTAAAGCACACAAAGTGGACACTCAAGCAGTGAGAGTGCAAACAGATCTGTTCAACAATCCAACAAGAACCTAGAAATATGGTCATCAATCCCACACACCTAAACATAAATGCAGCTATATCTTTTATAGCACTTCCTATTTCCTCTTTTTTCATAATAGCAATTATACATTTTTAAAATTTTATTTAAAGAGAAGAAAAAAAGCAAAACAGAAAAAATGGTAGCAACAATACAGAATTCTAAAAGAAAGAAAAAAAAGGAAAATGAGAAAAAGCCCCAATAAGAAATTAGTAATTTATAAATTACATACTGCCATCCTGGGGAAAACTGTCTTGTTTGCAATAGTTAGAAAAAAATTTAGGAGTCAGGAGGTGAAAGAACTTTACAATCATAATTGCAAATCACTGAAGAAAGAAATAGAAGAAGATACTGATGGCTATAAAGTCTTTCCATGTTCATGGATTGACAGAATTAATATTATTAAAGTGGCCATACTCACAAAAGTAATCTATAGATTCAATGTGCTTTCCATCAAATTGCTAGTTATATTTTTCACCCAAATAGAAAAAAATCATAAAAATTCAAGTGAAAACACAGGCTAGTCAAAGCAATAGCCTGCTGGGTATCATAAAACAAAATTTAAAGCTGGGCATGGTGGCACACTCCTGTAATGCCAGCACTTGGGAGGCTGAGGCTGGAGGATCATTGCCAGTTTGAGACCAGCATGGGCTACAAAGTGAACACAAGGCAAGCCTGAACTACATGATAAGTCCCTGTTTCAAAAAAGCAAAAACAAACAAATAAACAAAATTTCAAAAATATACTACTTTGTCATAGTAACAAAACAACATAGCAATGGGACAAAAATAAGAGACATAGGCCAATAAAATAGAATGGATGACACAGAAATAAACACATGCAGCTTCAACCATTTGGTTCTTGACAAAGTGCTGAAAGTATATGTTGGAGAAAAGACAGCCTTTTTAACAAATGATGCTGGCACAATTAGTTATCCACAAGCAGAAAATTGAAACCAGAGCCCTACTTGAGCACCATATAAAAATCTTAACTCAAAATTGACCAAAGACCTAGTGTAAGACCTTAAACTTTGAAATTTCTAGAAGAAAACATAAAAAAGACATTTCAAATCATAGGGACAGGTAATGACTTCCTGAGTATGACTCCAGTAATAAAAGCAAGAATTGTGAAATGTAATTACATCAAATCAAAAGGTTTCTGCACAGTAAAGGAAGAAATTAACATAGTGCAAAAAATCTCCTGGTGGAAGAAATTCCATCAGCTACTCTTTTGACAGAATTAATGTCCAGACTATTTTTTAAAAAGTAAACAGTCCTAACTTTGAAGAATATATAACCAATCAACATGGCTGAACAAATTGTAGAGACTTCTCAAAGGGAGAAATAGAAATAGTAATCATATGAAAAATGTCTCACACTTTAAGGCATCAGGAAAGTTCAAATTGAAACTACATTGAGATTCCATCTCACTCCCATCAGAATGTCTATCATCATCAATTTAAAAAGCAGTGAGTACTGGTGAAGATGTGTAGAAAGAGGAATCGTTGCACAATTTTGGTAGGAATAAAAATTAATATAGACACTATGCAAATCGATATGGAGGTTTCCTCAAAAAATGAGAACTACCATATGACACTGATTTCCTACTCTTTGGTATAGATCTAAAGGAACTGTACTCAGTATGCTACAGAGATACCTGCCTACCCATGTTGATTGTAACACAATATTCAAGATCTGGAATCAGGCTAGGTGTTCATCAGTGGGTGACTAGATAGATAAAATACTGTATGTATACCCAATAGAATTTAGTTAGCCATATAGAAAAATGAAATATCATCTACAGTCAAAAGGATGGAACCTGAAATCATAATGATAAAATTAAGCCAGACCAAAAAAGGCAAGTATAACATGCTTTCCTTCATGTGTAGAATCTGAAACAAAGAAATAGAAGAGGACATGAAAGTAGAATGATGCTATTAGAGGAGAAGTCAGGGGAAAGGAAGAGGAAGATAAGTGAGGGCTGTAACAGGAGTGATTACAATCCAAAAGAGCTACAATCATGTATGAAAGTGGCACATTAGAACTCATTATTTTGTATAATTAATAAACAATAATAAAAAGAAACAAGAAAACAAAACAAAAACCAATTTAAAACAATGCAAGGGAAGAGAGAAATTGGGATATTGTTTTAGTATGACAAATAATACATTGGATAATAGTTTTAAATTCAAACACTTTTAAAAATTAATTTAACTTGAATGAACCAATTATCAGTTTGAAATGCAATGGTTGACATACTTCTGCCTATTTTGTTAAAAATCAAAATAACATTATGGTATTGGAAACACATCTAAATAATATAACTAGACAAATATTGGAAACCAATATTACCAGTAAAGAGGATCTCACAAAATGATAAAAGTTTGATTCATCAGAAAGATAATACAATTCTACACTGTATGTGCCAAATAACAGGGCTCTAAAAGACACAGGCAAAAACAAATACAATTATAAAGAGAGGTGGATAAATTTACTCCAAAACTTGAATATTTTAATATACATTTCTCAATGACTGATAGAACATGGAGATGAAAAACTTAGCAGGAGCTCTCATCACACGCTCGGAAAGGGACTTTGAGCCTGCTCTAAGGCAGTAAGACCACCTGCTGCATCCCAGACCATCCCAGGCCACACACATGGACAGAGGCCTAACCAGGCCATGCCCAGTGACCACCAAGCAGCCAGTGGGATGCAGATTGAAGCTTTGGGCCCTCACCACAAGCTCCACTGGAATACCAGCACATGGAAAGGGACTTTGAGCCTGCTCCCAGGTAGTAAGACAACCCACTGTGTCCCAGACCACCCCGGGTCACAAACAGGGATTGGGGCAGGGGGGCTAACAGGGTCATGCCCAGTGACTGCCAAGCAGCCAGTGGGACCCAGATTCCAACTTTGGACCCTCACCACACCCTCTGGTAGAATCCCAGTGCACAGAAAGGGACTTGGAGCCTGCTCTGGGGAGATAAGACCACAAGCTGTGTCTGAGACCACCCAGGGCCACACACAGGGATAGGGCCAATTGGGCCATGCCCAGAAACCTCTAATCAGCCAGCAAGACCCAGATTCCAGCCTCAGGCTCTGATCCCACACTCTGGCACACGGAAAAACCTTGGAATTTGGCTCTCAGGTGGCAAACCTTGGACTATAGCAGATTAATTGTGCCAGTGTGTTGAATATGCCCCTAAAATAGAGGTGTAGAGTGGGTAAATAGGGCCAGTAGTGAAGCCCCCTCCAACTAACAGTAAGACCTTGGTAGTCTGAAAAGAGTATGGGTGACCACTTCTTACACACAGAAAACTTCAGGCAGAGTGAAAATGACAAAATGAAAAAGCAAATGCAGTCTCAAACACCTAGCCCATCAGAAGCAAGTGCAAGAGATATTGAAATAGAGGACCCCAAAAAATAACACTCCAGGAACCTCTGAAAAGATAGTGAGCAAAATAAAAAACAACTCCATGAAGCTATAGAGGAAATCAAATTAGAAGTACTCTCCCACATAAAGACAGAAACAACAACCTTAATAAAGGAGTTGTGGAGCACAGCTAAAGAAGAAATTGAGAAAAAAGTACTGGAGCATCGGAAACTGATGGAAACCTTGAATGAACAATATAGAAAACATGCAGAATTCATGAAATAAACACAGAGACATCCAAGAAAAAAGAAAGTCTATTTAAAGCTTGCAAAACTGCTTAAATGAAGCTGAGGATAGGATTTCAGACCTTGAGGACAGGATTTTGGACCTTGAGGACAGGATTGCGATTAGTGATCATGAAAGGATAGAACTTTTAAAAATAACAAAGCAGCATCAAGTGACAATCCAACAGCTTCAAGATGATGCCAAGAGCAACAATATAAGATTAATAGGCATCAGTGAAGAGGCATGAGTCAAAGCAAATGATGTAGCCAAAATATTCAGGAAGTAATAGAAGAAAATTTCCCAAACATGGGGAAAGAATCTGATATGTAGATAAGTAAGGCATATAGCCTGCCAAACTGTCACAATCAACATAAATCCACATCCAGACACATAATAATTAAGATATCAGAATACAGCATAAAACCAGAATATTAAAAGCTGTAGAGAAAAGACACAACTCACCTATCAAGGAAAGCCCATTAGATTCACAGCAGACTTTTTAGCACAAACTCTCAAGTTAAGAAGAGCTTGAAGTGAGGTATTTCAAGCCCTGAAAGAAAACAACTTTCAAACCAGACTGTTGTACCCAGTAAAACTTTCATTAAGATTTAATGGAGAAACAAGATACTTCCATGACAAAGAACAACTGAAGAAATTCACGTCCACAAAACCAACCCAAGAAAGAGTACTGAAAGACATACTAGATAGAGATAAAAATGACCACAATCCCCAAAACAACAACAGAAAGAAACCACCAGGTAGGATAAGCAATTAAATAAGAGGAAAAGCAGAAAGCAAACAACTGGAACATAACATGGTAAAGTCAAACCAGTACACATCAATGAGATCCATAAATGTAAATGGGCTCAATTCACCAATAAAAAGAAATAGATTGACAGAATGGATCAAGAAACATGATCCCACAATATGCTGTATACAAGAAACATATCTGACCCAAAAGGAAACTCATAGATTAAAAGTCAAAGGATGGAAAACAGTATTCCATGCAATAGGAACCCAGAAAAAAGCAGGGGTAACTATTCTAATTGCAGAAAACATGAACTTCAAACCTAAAGTGATTAAAAGAGATAAAGACGGTCACTACATACACATTAATGGAAAAATTCAAGATGAAGAACTAACAATTATAAATATATATGCACCAAATACAGGAGCACCCAACTATGTAAGACAGACACTAAAGGACATGAAAAACCAAATACACAAGAAAACAATTATAACAGGAGATCTTAACAGCCCATTGTCACAAAGAGATAGATCAACTAGACAAAAAGTCATCAAAGAAATAACAGAACTGATTCATACCTGTGAGCAATTGGACTTAGTAGATGTTTACAGAGTGTTCCACCCAACCACATCAGAATACACATTCTTCTCAGCAGCTCATGGAATATTCTCCAAAATGGGCCATATATTGTCCCATAAAACATTCTTAGTAAATGCAAAGGTATTGAACAAATACCATGCATAATATCTGACCATAGTGCACTGAAATTGGAAATTAATGGCAAAAGAAATTGTAAAACCTACATAAATACATGGAAATTAAATGACAGTCTTTTGAACAACCAGTGGGCTACACATGAAATTAAAGAAGAAATAAAACAATACCTACAATTCAATGAAAACACAGAAACAACATACTGTAATCTATGGGAAGCAATGAAAGCAGTCTTAAGAGGGAAATACATAGCAATAAACTATCATATCAAGAAAACAGAATGAGCACAAATAAGCAACCTAATGCTCTACCTCAAGCTTCTAGAAAAAGAAGAATAAGCTAAACCCAAAGCTCCTAGAAGAGAGGATATTGTAAAGATTAGAGCAGAAATCAATGCAATTGAAACTAAAAAAACAATGCAAAGAATTAATAAACCACAAAGCTGTTTTTTTGAGAGAATAAACAACACTGACAAACCTCTAGCTAACCTTATCAAGAGAAAGAAAGAAAAAAACCCAAATTCATGCCATAAGAACTGAAAAGGGGGAAATTACTACAGATCCCATGGAAATTCAAAAGATCATGAATACCTACTTTGAAAATCTCACTCACGTATAGTAGAAAACACAGAGGAAATGGACAGATTTCTAGAAACATATGAACTACCAAAGCTCAACCAAGAAGATATAGCAATTTTGAACAACCCAATATCAGCTATTGAAATTGAAAATGTAATTAAAAACTTACCAACAAAGAAAAGCATAGGTCCTTATGGATTCACAACTGAATTCTACAAGGATGGCTTAACATACGCAAATCAATAAATCAACAGAGCTGCATCAACAGAGCCCCCCCCCCAAAACCACATGGTAATCTCAATAGATGCAGAAAAAGCTTTTGACAAAGTCCAATATACGTTCATGATAAAAACCCTTGAGAAAGTCAGAATACACCTTGTCTACCTCAACCTTATAAAGGCCATCTATGGCAAACCAACAGCCAACATTATACTGAATGGACAAAAACTGAAAGCTTTCACTTTAAAATCAGGAACAAGACAAGGATGTCCACTATCACCACTCCTTTTCAACATAGTTCTGGAAACACTAGCCAAGGCAATCAGAAAAGAGAGAGAAATAAAAGGAATAAAGATAGGAAAGGAAGGAGTTAAATTATCACTATATGCATATGAGATGATACTCTATATAGAAGACCCAAAAAACTCTATTAAAAGAATACTAGAGGTAATAAAAAGTTCATCAGTGTAGCTGGATACAAAGTCATGCTCAAAAATCAATAGAATTCCTGTACACATACAAAAAACTCGCTGAGAGAGAAATTATGGAAATATTGCCCTTTAGAATAACATCTAAAAAATGAAATACTTAGGAATCAACCTAACTAAAAATGTAAAAGAACTATATGCTGAAAATTATACTATGCTGAAAAAGGAGATTGAAGAAGATATTAGAAAATGGAAGGACATTCCTTGCTCTTGGCTAGGAAGAACCAACGTTGTGAAAATGGCCATACTCCCCAAACTGCTATACAGGTTTAATGCAATCCCAATAAAAATACCATTGTCATACCTCACAGATCTAGAGGAAGCACTCCTAAAATTCATTTGGAAATAGAAGAAATCTAGAATAGCAAAGGAAATTCTGGGCAACAAAGGCAAGGCAGGAGGCATCTCCATCCCTGACTTGAATCTGTACTACAAAGCCACAGTGAGAAAATCAGCATGGTACTGGCAAAGAAATAGACCTGAGGATCACTGGAACAGATTAGAAGATGCAAGCACAACTACAAAGACACTCAGCCACCTGATATTTGACAAAGGGGCTAAATATGTCCACTGGAAGAAGAACAGCCTCTTTAATAAATGGTGTTGGAAAAATTGGCTCTCTACATGCTGAAGACTGAAACTAGATCCATGCCTATCACTATGCACAAAAGTAAAGTCTAAATGGATCAACGATCTGAATATTAAAACAGAAACACTAAATCTACTGGAAGACAAGGTAGGTAGAATTCTTGGAGACATAGGGGTAGGCAGAGAATTTATGAACAAAATACAAACTGCACGGGAAACACTTCAACGAAACAACAAATGGGATCTCATATTATTGAAAAGTTTCTGCACTTCAAAGGGAATCACCAACAGAGTGAAAAGAAAGCCCACAGAGTGGGAAAGAATTTTAGGCAGCAAACCCTCAGACAAAGGACTTATGTTCAGAACATACAAAGAATTGAAAAACATCAAGCTCCCCAAATTCAAAGACCCTTTCCAAAGATGGGCACCTGAGATGAACACACAGTTCTCAGAGAAAGATATACAAATGGCAAATAAATACATGAAGAAATGTTCACCATCACTGGTCATTCAAGAAATGCAAATTAAAACAACATTGAGATTTCACCTCATTCTGGAAAGAATAGCTGCCATCAAGAAATCAATTGATAACAAATGTTGGCGAGGCTGCAAGGGAAAAAAGAACACTGCTCCACTGTTGGTGGGAATGTAGACTGGTGCAGCCACTATGGAAATCCATATGGAGAATTCTCAGAAGACTAGGGTTGGAAGCTCCATTCAATCCAGCTATTCCCCTCCTGGGTATTTTCCTAGAAGAACTGACAATTTCATATCATAGTGATATATATATATATATATATATATATATATATATATATATATATATATCATGTTCATAGCAGCACAATTTGTAATAGCTAAATCTTGGAAACAATCAAGATGCCCATTAACTGCAGAGTGGATGGAAAAGATGTGGTATTTTTACACAATGGAATATTACTCAGCTATAAAAAGGATGATCTTGAGGCCTTCATAGGTAAATGGAGACAACTTGACACTCTCCTCATTCATGAAATTAAGAAGAATCATAATTATAAATATCACATTGTGTCTCTAGTGTAAAAAGTGATAAGAACTATAAGAGTAATAAAACCCAAAATGTGTAATTACTATTGTAAAAAAGAGAGGAAAAGAAAGTGCTCTAAGGGATATAACTGCATGTAAGTTTGAGTGTGTAAAATAGATGAGCTTATTGCTGAATCTTTTTTGGATCTTTGAGCAGAACTGTTTGCAGTATCACTGTTTGAATGTCTACTATGTATCCATTAATTTTGTAACTTGAACAACTACATCCAACATGACAATATGTAATTTATCAGTTAGTGATTTCTTAGTGTTTGTTTCTCTTTTTTCTTTTTTCTTTTAGAATTCTGTGTTGCTGCAACCATTTTTCTTTTGCTTTTTTTCCTCTTTAAATAAAAATTTTAAAAAATACATAATTGCTATTGTAAAAAAGAGAAGAAATAGGAAGTGCTATAAAAGATATAACTGCATGAATATTTAAGTGTACAGGATTGATAACCATCCTTCTTAGTTCCTGTTGGATTGTTGAACAGATCTGTTTTCAGTCTCACTGCTTGGATGCCTACTTTGTATGCTCTAATTTTGTAACTTGAACAACTATTTCTAAAAGGACAATATGTAATTTATCAACCAATGATCTCTTACTGTTTATCCTTTTTTTTGAAATTCTGTAGTATTTCCACTTTTTTCTGTTTTTTTCTCTTTAAATAAAAAAATTTAAAAAAACTTAGCAGGACTTTAAAAAGTTAAATAAAATATTCAGTAAACTAAACAGTTATATATAATAAATATAGTATATAATATGTGCTTACAATATAAGTCTAGACATGTAAAACAATGCATATTTTATAATTGTATATCATTAATCTTTTTTATTATATGGCTTACATAATTGTTTCTTAGATAACTGTATGATACATTGAATATAATATATAACATAATGTAAAATATTGAATATATTTATGTATATAACACATCATTTCCTAAATTTGTTACTGAATTTCATTACTTAAACATAAATACACTAATACATTTACTATTTGCTAATATATATAGTATAAACATGTATAGACACATATTTTTAAGAATTTTTTTAACCTTATGCTCTGCTAAACCATGGTTTGTAGTTGTACTATCAACATAAAGACAATATTTTCATAATTATTGTTAAATAGAATATAAATGCCACTCATAATGGCAGCTCATTCTCCTATGACATAATGATCTTTCAAAAGTTTTATTCTAATCTATGAATCAAGTGGAAAGAGTCAAATCATTGGAATAAACTGATTTTTTCTTTACACCATTTGAAAATACTATTGTAAAAATTGGCACGATTTAACAGTTTGCAAAGCTCTGTTGCTGTTAATGGAGCCAACATATTTACTGGTATGGCTTAACTTTTTCAGGGTGCAAAAGAAACGTGGAATCAAAATGAGTGAAATTAACTTAGAACAGGCATTTGCTTTAAATGAAAAGATATGCTTCAAAGAGTCTTATGTAAATTCACTTCTGTAGCTGCACATGTTGAATGAGGGTCTTTCAATTCAGTTTTCTTAGCTAATCTGAATTTGATATTGATAATTCTTCAGCAGATTTGTGCCTTGTTATGTGTTCAATAATATCACAACAGTCTTCATGGTGAATAGTAAATGTTGAAAATAATTTTTGCAAGCTACACAATCATTAACTTTCTCAGAAATAGATACGTGGTAATTACTTTTTCATTAAAAATTGTTTCTTTCCTTCAAATTAATTACTGCCAACAGAGATTATTATAAATTGAAATGAGGAAAAATAATAAATACTCATACATTTACAATTTATACTTCACAATTTATACTTCACCAGTCTTGGCAAATGTATTCAGATCACTCACTTTGTGTTTTACAGTGCTCATCATTTATTTCCATACATATTTCATAAACCATAATTTTCCAGTTTTCTATGGGTTCTGACAATTGACACTGTGTGGCTTCTTGGGTCTCCGTGGCCCAGGGCATGGGTCATTTAGCTGGTGAGCCAGGTAGTTGCCAAGGGCAGCAGCTTTGTTCTTTGAATGCAGCTGTGTTGTCACTGAATTTCAACAAGCTTTCCTAGAGAGGAAAGTGTTACTTCTATTGTGTATGAGAAATAATTGAAAAGAGAATTGGAAAAACAGAAGGAGATTAAGGGCAGTTGTCTTGCAACTTTAACCATGTGTTAGCGTTTGTAGTACTTCAGTCTCTCACACACTCCAGACACCAGGGGAGGAGCTGGAAGCACACAATGGAGATACAAAAAGTCCACCAGACACTGGCTGTGTAGGTGTTGATTAGATACTTCTGTTAAAAAAAAAAATCAAAATAAAGAAGTTCCATTCTATTCTTTGCCCAGCTTTTTCCTTCCTCTTCCAAGACTGATCAAACAACAACCAAAAACAAAAACAAAAACAAAAAGACCCCAGAAGAACAATGCATCAGAAAATATTATCATGTATCTTACTGTAGTAAAGATGATAATGAGATATTGTTAACTCCTATATGACAAAAATCTGAAAATTTGAGTGAATTGGCTACAGTTGTAGAAAATTGCGTTGTACTGAAATGGACATAAAAAATAGAAGACATGAATAGTTATGTAACAGTTGACAAAACTGAAAAGATAATTTAAAAACTTTTATAGAGAAAATATGCCTAAATGGATTAATCACTGTGTATCAAACTTTTGGATATACAAATAATTCCAATGTTCTTCAAATTTTCAGAGGATTAAAAAATTAAGCTCAATATATTTTTTTGAGGATATCATTACTTTAGCAACATGGAAATATAAAAGTGTAGATAAACTTCACCTAAAAGCATAGCTGAAAATAAACAAAATCTTAGCAAATCTAGCAAGCAGTAAATACAAGAGAAAATATAGTATGGCCATGTGAAGTTTATTGCATAAGTATAGACTAATATAGAAAAGTAATTAAATTCATTGTATTTACCATGCAAAAACTGGGGAAATATTGGAATATCCTATTTTAATTTTAATGAGTGAAGAGAGACATTTATCAAAATTCCATATCTTTATTAAATTTAGAAAAAAAAACTTGCCAAAGAAGGAGAGGAACATTTTTAGTTGATAAAAGTATGTAACACAGCACATCACATTTAACATTTGTTAATATGTTATGCTGAAACTATCTGCAGATTGAATGCAGGGCCTTTGTACTAAACTGCCCACCTCTATCTTTTCTCAAATTTTAAAATGAAAAAAGAATAAATGTGATAATACAGAATTTAAAAATAAAATAATAGAAGATTCACAATGGTTAATGTATTGTGTGTTGTTATCATCAAAGTAGTTACTCAGATTACTAGATATAGACATGAAAAAGTGATCAATGAAAACACAAACTATTGTTTTCAATGAGCTAACAGAGATTAGTAATATAATTATCTATATATTATACATAAATATATTTATATATAAAATGTGTGTGATAATTACATATATATTTTAAATTTTTTTATTTTAAAGAGAATAAAACAAAAGAGGACAGATCCAAGCAGATCAGAACAGAACAATGTAAGCAACACAGCACTCCACAACAAGACAATTGGATATTAACAGTAGCTATCATAAATGTCTCTTTCTTTGAAATAGTTGAGCTTATATTTACACACAATAATGCCAAACATAACAAAATAGAATAAAACCACTCAAGAGAATGAAAGTATTGCAAGGCATTCTGAACCAAATAACTGAAGATGGACCATGGCTACTATATTACTTCATTTTCTATAAAAAATTTGTTTATAGTATCATACATATTAAAATCCAATAAGACACAATGTGATAGAACCAATGGTAATAGAAAAAACAAGAGCATGGTAGGACTTCAGAGCAAGATGATATAAAATCAATAATGGCTGCCATATTGTCTTGCCTTCAAAGTAATTATTCATACAATCACATATATTAATATCAAACAAAACAGAATAAAACCATTCCAACCAATGAATGAAAACATGAGACTTCAAAGCAGTATAATGGTGAACCATGATTACCATAAAATCTTCTGTACTCTTATCATTTCTTACACTAGGGAAACTATACAGTATTTACACATGTGAGTTTGATTTATTTCACCTGGGAGTATAGATTCAAGTTGCATCCATTTATTTATAAATATCTCAATGTGATCATTCTTTATAGCTGAGTAGTACTCCATTGTATAAAAGTACCACAAGTTTTTATCCATTCCTCGGTTGATGGGCACTTAGGTTGTTTCCAAGATCTGGCTATTACAAATTGTGCCACTATAAACACGGGTGTGCATATATCACTGTGGTAAGATATTTTCAGATCTTCTGGGAATATGCCTAAGAGTGGAATAGCTGGGTCAAATGGGACCTCCAACTCCAGCTTTTTGAGGAATCTCCAAATTGACCTCCACAGTGGTTGCACCAGTCTACACTCCCACCAACAGTGCGGAAGAGTTCCTTTTTTCCCACAACCTCTCCAGCATTTGTTGTTGGTAGTTTTGTTGATCCTGGCCATTTTTTCTGGAGTGAGATGGCATCTCAGTGTGGTTTTAATTTGCATTTCTCTAATGACTAGTGATGATGAACATTTTTTCATGTATTTATTTGCCATTCATATTTCTTCATCTGAGAACTGTGTGTTCATCTCAAATGCCCATTTTTGGATTGGGTCTTTGAATTTTGGGGTTCTGACTTTTTTAAATTCTTTATATGTTCTAGACAGAAGTCCTTTGTCTGCGGGAAAGTTCACTAAGATTTTTTCCCAGTTTGTGGGTTTTCTTTTCATTCTGCTGGAGATTTCTTTTGACATGCAAAAACTTTTAATAAGTCATGATCCCAATTCTTGATTCTGGTATTTCCCTTGCAGTTTGGTTCTTGTTCATGAATTCTCTCCCTACCCCTATGTCTTCGAGATTTTTACCTACTTTGTCTTCCAACAGATTTAGTGTTTCTGTTTTAATATTTAGATCTTTGATCCATTTAGATTTTAGTTTAGTACGTGGTGATAGGCATGGGTCTTTTTCTTTCTTTTTTTTTTCTCCTTTCCCCAATCCTGGTTGTTCTTTCTTTTTGAGCAGTTTCTTCACTTTTCATTTTCACAATATCTGTTGTACATTTTGGATCTTATTTACTCAGTTTTTTACCCTAGAGAGACAATACAATATTTACACATGTGAGTCTGATTTATTTCCCATCTCTTTCTTATATTTTATTTTGAGGTAGGGTCTTGCTAAGTCTTAGATTATTCTGGTGCAATAGAGAAGCAAAAGTACAAAATGAACAGTTTTATTGAGTTGAGGCCGTGGAAAGGAGCACATGACCCATGGTGGCTGGGCTGTCCCTTTCGACTGGAATATGGGGTATGGGGCATATGTAGCTTTTGACTGGTGGTGGTGCTTAGGGCAGGCATTGATGATGCACAAGGAACTGATTGGAATTTTCTTTGTGCACTGGGAAAGGAAAAAGGAAGTTGTAATAGGGGAAGGAGGAAGTGACCTCAGGGTAAACATCCCCGATTTGGCCTTCAACCACCATAATGTCCTGTAATTTATTCTAGGGAAAAACACTTTCAGTAAGTCTCCGAGTTGCTTATGCTGGGCTTGAACTTGCCTCCTGCCTTAGTCTCTGAGTGCTGGAATTGCATGCATGCACTGCCACATTCAGCTTCTTCACATAATCCCCACCAGGGATTTTATACAGTGTAATACAGAAAAAACAAGCAAGGTGTGGTGTCTAGTTCCAGCATTCTAGGAAGCTAAGGATCACAACTTCAATTTCTGTCTGGGAAATTTAAACACTTATCTAGAACTGGTCTCAAAATTAAAAAAAAAAGTTAAAGATGGATTAAGAATGTAACTCAGTACAAAAATCTTGGGTTCAGTCCCCAATAACACATTTGCACACACAGAACAAAACAAAGCTTTATGAATTTGTAAAGAAAAATATAAATATTTGTTATTGTTGGATGATATAATTAATGTTGAAAATTTAAGACAGTCTATGGAAAAATATTTAGAGTTAAAAATAGTTTAGCAAGGTAAATTAGAATATGAAAAAATAGTTGCTTTCACATAGTCATAGCAAACAGAAACTTTTTTTTTCTTTTTTTCTTTTTTGGTACCTGGGATTGAACTCATGACCAAAAGTTTGCAAGGCAAGTGCTTATGCTGCTAAGCTAAATCCCTGGCCCAAACTTTGTTTAACTAAGAAATTAATAAAGAATTAAGATTTCAAACACTTAAAACTGTTGAGAAAACTATAAAACTTTGTTAAAATAAAAAAGATGGAAATAAATTGAGAGAGATTGGTCAATGGATACTTTGTTGAAATGTCAATTTTCAAATAAAAAAAAAGAAATGTCACTTTTCCCTAATTTGACTTGTACATTTAAATAAATTCTACTGATAATTTCAGTAATATTCTTCTCTCTGTGTATATGTAATGTGAAAAACATGATTCTAAAATTTAGATAAAAATACAACGTTTAAAGAAGAGTCAAGTTAATATAAATATGTTAAGAGACCTCTGCAATGGGCTCCAATCTCCTGCCAAGTGTTATGGTGCATAGAGGAAAAAGCAAGAGACAAAATGGTGGTGCAGTGGGGATCTATGGTGACCGGTTAGTTGTTCATGGGGCTCAAAAGACCAGGAGGCAGCCAGAATGTTGGCATTTATTGATTGAGGAGAGGATTATCAGATGACTCAGAGGGTGAAGGTGGTTTTATGCTAAGAAAGATCTTGCCCTGGAGCACCTTTAGTCTTAGTAGATATAGTCTTAGTGGGTGGGAGAGGATGGTCTACCCCTAATGAGATAATGGGAAATCTCAAAAGCATGATGCCAACGATCTCAAACTTCCATTCATCTCCTAGGGAAGTATGAAACTTTTTTCAGTACATGGTCCTGGGATATCTTTATGGTAGAAAATGAAATTGGATCCCATATCATACTTAACACAAAAAATCACCTTTAGGTAAGACAGTAAAAATCATATAGGTCTTAAGGGAAAGGATTCTCATAATGTCAGATAAGTGACCTCTTAAACATGACACAAGAACACTAATTAAAGTGAAAAGAATGATAAAGTTGATTTTATTAAAATGTAAAAATTTCTGTTTATTGATATATATTTAACAGTGAAAAGCTAACACAGAGGGACTGTTATATTAACATCAATTCTAATTAATGCACTCAGAATAAAGACCTCTTATAAATCAGTTAAAACTTGGTTGCCCTCAGTAAAAAAATGACCGACAGATTCACAACTGAAGGAATCCAAAGAATCAATACACATTTAAAATGATGTTCAAAGTTGTTGGGAATCATGAAGAACATATTTAAGCTTATGTGAGAACTCAGCAACAGTGGCACATGCCTAAAATCCCAGCCGTGGGAGACTGAGGCAGGAGGATCACAAGTTCAAGTCTTCCTGTGCAATTTAGCAAGATCCTGGCTTGAAGTAAAAAAATAAAACAGGGCTGGGGTTGTAGTACAGGCATAGGGTGCCTACAGGTTCAATTCTCAGTACTAGCAAAGCAAAAACAAAAGCAAAAAGCCTCTATTCTTTATGACAATCCTTTGGAAACCCAGTAAATTGGGAATGATTTAAATTCTGTCAGTACCACAGAAAGAATCTGGTCCAAAATAAAAGTTTCTAAAATTGGTAGAAGTATATGTTGGCAGAAGCAGGTTGTAAGTTTTTTGCCTTTATTTAGGAAATGTAGATATGCACAATTAGAAAATCTTCTGTTAGAGAGATGGCTTATTACTGAAATGTGTACTTGTATGCATTGTGGTGCATTTGGCAAGAATATTCCGTGTTCCTTACAATCACCCTATGGAACTCTACTCAAACATCCAAACAACAAAATGAGGGGGAAATTGTTTATTCATGTAACAGAACAACAGTCAGCAATGAAATAAACAAACTACAACTATGTACGTAGCATATATGTGTATATATATATATATATATATATATATTCTAAAAACATAACATTCCACATCATTAAAACTAAAACAGACGACAGTAAACCACATTGATTAGGTATAGGGCAAAATATGGAGCAAAGAAAGGACAGATTATGAGTTAGGATAAAGACTGCCTATAGGGGCAGAGTCTGAGACCAGGAAGGGACACACAAGGCCATTCTCTGATGCTCATAAAGCTCAATGTGGCCTGTGATGGATTTCAGGCAGGGATTGACTGTACTATAATTTGTTAAACTCTGTAGTTGTTTATAACTTGTCAAATTGTGCATTGCTATCATTTATTAAATTGTACTGAAATATTTTATATACTTTCTGCATTATATTTTACAATTAAAAATGTTTCAGTATTTGCAGAGGAAAGAAGAAGCAGTCAATTACAAAGGAAGATGAGGATAGAAATGGCTTCTCATAGAAGACTCCATTCAGCTGAATTTGGACCCAGCTCAAGGAGTAGGAGAGGCATCTCAATGTGTAAACCCTGCCACAATGCTTTCTTATGTATATAGAATATCTAGACCGGAAATTGTTTTAACATGGCTACAGGATGCAAATGAGGGAGAAAATATGCTGGTGATCAATACACTGGCTAAACAAAATGCAATCAGTCTCAGAATCTATAGCCAACAGATTGAGTCAAATTAACTGTTGTCTAGGTGGTTTATTTGCCCAATGTCTCTGGTTCATTCTTTCAATTATTCGTTCATACAAACAATTTCTGAGCATCCACTATGTGCTGTGCTTAGTTTAATTCTCTGAAGACAAATGATATATAAGACTGGTGTGGCTTAACTGTGCTTCAAATGGGATTATTGTAGGCATCTATTGATTTTCTAGAATAAGTTGAGTAATTTGGGATTCCAGTATCACTATAGATACATTCTTCTCTACAGTAGACCAAATCAATTTTGTTCTTTCATATAAGGGCCAGAGTATATATGGATTTTCCCTGAATCCAGCACATACCAACCAGGGCTTTTCCTTGCCCCAAATTTGTACCCACAGAAATCTACTGAGCTTGGTCAATTTTGTTAGTTTTAGGAAATAACACAGTATTTTTTTTTACCTAGGTAAATCCTCAAGTGTCTCTAACACTCCAGATTCCTTCAGATTTTAACTTTACTTTCAGCAGAGATCATTTGGATCATAGTAAAGAAAAAAGATATCCTTGTAATGGTTTTCTTTATAGGATACAGTTTCAAACAATAATGAAAATTAAAGTAAAACTAAATATTGAGAATAGTTCTGAAATAACTGCTACTTCATACTTTAGACTTGGGGATTCTTTTTACTCTCAAAAGTTGGCAAAGGTTTGAAATGTTTATTTCCTCAGGAAATTTTACCCTCTGCTAGTATAAAACATGGAGTATAGAGAATTTCACTGGGTAGATCTGAAGTGGATCATGGAATGGGATGCAATTCTTAAACAGCAATTAATTTTTTTTGCTTACTGTAGTAAAAAAAAATACCATTGTAATGTAACACAGTTCATGGTTCATGTTTGTGGTGGATGATGTAGACATAGCTACTGCTTTGCCTGCCATAAGAAAGTACAGGACATAAAATCATGTGCAGTATGCACTATTATACCTTTAATTATTATTCTAGAGTGAATGTACTCTTTATACTTAAAAAGTTTCTTTTTCCATGGTTTTCCAGCAGTAGCCACCTCATACATATATATCAGGTTTACCATATCCTTTTATTGTATCAAGAAGTCATACTAAGTAATTAGCAAATATAAGCTAAGTTTATGTAAGAACACCCAAGGATGGTCACACAGTGACAAAATTGCCTAATAATGTTGTGTTGGTTACTTTTCTCTCATTGCTGAGACAAAATACCTGACACTCAAAATCAGGGAAGGACAGGGTTATTTAATTCACAGTTTGTGGAAGTTTCAGGCCAGGATCAGCTGGCTCTAAGGAAGGGAGGCATGGCAGCAGGGCAATTGTTAATGGCACCACTAAAGTGAATAAAGGGGATAAGAATACCTCCTTACCTCCCTGGCATTGTAGGTTGGCTACCCGCCCTTGGGTGGGTGTAACACTCACACCACCAACCCCAGTGCTAGACAACAAACTAATCACAAACACTAGACTCAGCTGCCTTTAAAAGGCCCACTTCTCATGACTGCCTGAGGCGTTGCAATGGTGGGGGGCATCTAAACACATATCATAACAAATGTGTTTGCTAGAATGTATTCCCCTTCCTAAGTGATGTATGCTTTTGTGTGTGTGATGTGCGTTTTTGTGTGTAACAAAGTTATCCTTTATTTCATATTTAATTGATGTATAGCTTACATTTTTAGTTTTTGTAACTGGCTGTTATTGTGATAAAAAGTGTCATGACTTAATTTCTGATCCCACCAAACTTCTCAGCATTTGATTGCCAAGCCAAGAAATTCCCTTAGGCTTCAGGTAAGATTTGTTTCCAAAAGTTTATAAATGTTCTTATAAGGCTATATAGATGAAATAGCAATTCTTGAATAATTTGTCCTGGCAAGGCATTTTCCTTTTTAGCATTCTTTTAAAAGGAATTTTTTCCATACTTTTAAGAGGTCATGATGAAACTGGCTAAATCAATAAATATTTACTGAATGCTGATGATGATCTAGATATTATACTAGTTTCACAGAATTTTTTTTTAAAAAACTCGGTAAGATAAAACATCCGTCCTCGGAATCTCATGGCTAGCTAAGGATTTAGAAACTTATTTCATTTTATTTTATTTTTTTGGTACGAGGGATCAAACTCACAATCTCATGCCTGCCAGGCAGGTGCTTATGCCACTGAGCTAAATCCCCAGCCTGGATTTAGAGATTTAAATTGTCTTTGACAAAACAGAGATAAACGTGATGAGAAAGATTAGAATACAATGCTAGGCAAGGAAATTGGAAAGAATTAGAAAGGTATTTATCTGGTTTAGGAAGCAAAAATGGAGGAGATACTAGGAGGAAGTGACCTGGGCTGAGATTTGAAGAAAGCTGGATTCCTAAGGTCAAGTGAATCAGATGGACGGTATTGTAACCGAAGAAGGAAAGACCATAAAACCCAGGATCTTGGCCTATAATGAACTCAGGGCTGTGAGTGGCTTCGTGGGGATGGAGAGTAGCCTGTAAAGAAGAGTAGATAGAGAATGAGAATGATATAATGGCTAAAACCCAGGTAATGAAGGGCTTGTCCATCTTTCTTTTTTCTTCTGTAACGCTGAGGATTAAACCCAGGGCCTTTACACTGAGCTACATTCTCAGTCCCTAGGGAATTTTTTTCCCCCCAATCTTTGAAGATGAGCTCTCACTAAATTGCCAAGACTGTCCTCAAACTTTTGGTCCTCCTGCCTCAGCTTCCCAGAGTCCTGGGGTTATAGGTCTGCGCCACCACATTTGCTTGTACATCATTTTAAGGATGGTAAACTTACTTTCACAGTGACAGGTTATCACTGAAACTTTGAGTAGAGAAATGAGGAATTGTTGGTGTTTTACAGTGACCTCTCTGGTGGTGACTTGTAGAACAAATCATAGGCTAAAACTTAGTGTTTGGGGGATAAGGTCATCCAGATGTAAAATTTAAATCAACAAATAGAAAAGTTTAGAACCAAAGAGTTAATTTGATTCTACATATCAATGTACTCAAGTTATTCCTACCTCAACTTGCATGGTGTGTCATAGACCTAAAAAATGTAGCAGATAATGTAATGGCATTTAAATAAATAAAAAAATTTATCCTTCTTCAAATAGGGATATATATATATATATATATATATATATATATATACCAGTTTGATTCCTGGTTAAAAAAATTATGTGTATACATATACATATATATATATATATATATATATATATATATATATATATATTTTTTAACCAGGAATCAAACTCATGACCTCCTGCTTGCCAGGAAGGTGCTGTGCCACTGAGCCATATCCCCGGATGAGGAGGTGATATTTCAAGGAAAATATCTAGAATGCTTTGTCAATGATGTGAGATGTAATAAGAAAAGCGTAATGTCAAAACAGACCTTACTTAAATTATTATCTATAGAAAAGAGTGAGGTCTTGTTATAGCTTGAATTTAATCCCATCAGCCAACACTATTTGTTCATTAGTGACTGGTTCAGTAATGGTCCTAGTGAAGGGTTAATGGCAATTTTGTAGGTTAGGCAAGTATCCAATCAGTCCTCCCTCTAGACAATATTATTAGTTGATAATGTCATTGGTTTAGTTAAGATTGATTTAGAAGATGTAAGAAAGAAAACTTAAGTGAGCCTTTAGAGCATTGTGTCTATTAAAAAAGGGAACTTGGAAAAAAGATTTAGGAGATTAAATGCTTTTTCAGATACACTGATATATTGAAGGAGGGTAAGTGGAAAGGAATTCAGAACAGACTTAAGGCAACTAGTCCTGATTTTCTTTTCAGTACTAAGTGTTGAACTCAAGGGTTATCTATCATTAAGCTGCATTTGAAACTTCTCTTATAGTTTATATTTAGATAAGATCTTAAGTGACCTAGCTAGCTTTGAACTTGTGATGGCTCCTGCCTCAGTCTCCCGAGTAGCTGAGATTATAGATGTATGCCATAAATGTCAGATTATCTTTTTGACATTTTCTCCTACTTCAGAATCATTACCAAAACAATTTAGGATGGTTGTTTAGGTTGAGAGACCTATAAGTATGTTTGTTTTGAATGAGTATTCTAATATGATATTTATCATACTAAAACAAAAAAATCAACATTATTTTTGAAGGATCACTGACCAAGAATCTATGTGTGAATATTGTGTTATCCATTTGTTCTAGTTAAATCTAGAAAGAACAAAATGTATGATGCCTTACTTTCAAAGAACACTTGACACGACTATCATATAAAATTACAAGTTAGAACTGTAGAGAAAATCACATTGTAATTAAGCAATTCTAATAGAATATTTCATCTTTTTTAAATAGTTACCCTTGCCTTCAGTCTATCGGTACATGTTGTCTAATACAGTACTGTGTTTTATAGGAAAATTTGAGCCAAAGCAAAATTGTTTGGGGAAATGAGTAAGCAAAGGAGAGAATCTGAAATAAAATGTTGACTTGTAGCAGCCAGGCAATTATGCTTCTTTAGAGAATAAATGCTTAGTATCAATTTTGTGCAAGTAGAAGACACTGCTGGTGATTCAGAGAAGACAGAGAGGCAGTTCTTGGTGCTTTTTAATTCCATATAAACCACTGCAGTGGAAGTAATTAAAAACATATAGATACTTAAAAAAGTAAAATGAGTTTATTTCCACCACTGACCATAAGATGATGAGCGAATTGAACTGTACTATGGCTCCTCTGATTTCCAGCTTACAGGAAACTACTCTTAGGTTTGTTTTGCCAGTTTAGTTGATTAACCTTTTGGAAGGAGATATCCTAGTCTTTGATTATAATGATTTGTTCCTTGAGGTCGAGCTTCCAAACTAGTATTTACCTCCTAAGATAGTTGTCTTGACTCTTATCCAAGAGACAAGATGATTTTCTCACACAAGCAAAAATATCAGTATATACAATGTGAAAAGGATAAATTAATTAAAAACAGGATTTGATCTGTATATTAATTACCATTGCTATATAACAAATTATTGGAAATTTAGGGGCTTAAGACAATGAACACTTATTATCTGAAAGAGTGAGTGAGTCAGAAGTCTGACTGTGGTTTATTTGGGTATCTCTGGCTCAGGGTGTGACACAAGACTGAAACTGTAGTCGTGGCTGGGTCTGTATCACCTCAAGACTCAACCAAGGAAGAATTCTTTTAAATTCCTTTACTGGCTTCTGGTTGGATTCTGTTTCTTGTGGAATGTAGGATTGAAGGTGTCAATTTCTTGCTGCATCAGACTCTACAGAGAAACTCACAATATGACCACTCATTTTTTTTTTTAGAGTGGGGAAGCCACACAGCAAAAAAAGAGGAGTTCAAGATAGAGGACATAGTGTTTTTGTAACTATTTCAGAAGTGATATCTCCTTACTTTTGCTGTTTTCAGTTTATTAGAAAAGAGTCAGAAGGGTCAATCGATTCCAAGAGGAGACAGCCACACAAGGACTTGAGTCCTAGAAGGCAGAGAAAATCCCTGGGATCCTCTTCCAGGCTGCCTGTTGCAACCTGAAAGATCTAGGAAGTATATATCCTTTCTCAAGTCCCATCTCTTTTAGTCAAATTCTAGAGATCAAAATTCTTGATGTTTTTCACTAGGATCCCTTCTCTGGATTTCCCACCCTCACATCCTAGGAAATACTGCTGTGTGTCTGCTCTTAGAGCTGTTAGCCTAATGTAACACTGGTGGTGTGATCTACAAGGTAAGCATAGGAGCTGCACCCTGTGATCCCTTGACACAGAACATTTTATTCAGAAAAATTTTAGAGCCAACTTTGAGTGTTTATGTATTCATTATCAACTTATAGGTAGAAATGTTTCTGTAAATGTACAGAATGTTTGGTAGACTTAGTCTTCAGCTGTGTGACTTTAGGGCAAAGCTCATTCTCTTTCAGCCACATTACCATTGTCCTTGAGACTTGCTTTAAGAAAGGAAAGTACACAGGAGGAAAAATGCATTAGACACACTACCACAAGGCTGTTATATTTTCCCAGTCACTGTGAACATGTCCCTCATTATGTTTGGGTTATTAATTGGGTAGTCTTACTACTTTCTTTTAAGAAAGGGGCTGTATCTAAAGAACATTTTGTAGGCAAATAGTTCACTGCATCTGCTTTGAGAATAAATGCTTTATTTAAGAACTGCAAATTTCAATGTGTCTTAAATATTTCTACTCTGTGATGAATACAGCAAGGTCAACAGTTTAATTAGCTCAGCAATTATCAAGCATCGAGCAATGTCAAACACGGTGCCAGGGTCTGGAAGTGTGAAGATGAGTTATACACACTTCTGCCCTGAGGGGCTCTCAGTGTGTTGGGAGGACACTCAGGTAAACCACTAACAAGAGAATAATGGGGTACGTGACGCTGTAGAACTGCACACAGAGTGCAAGGGTATGACTAATTTTGCCTGGGAATTTGTGTTCCCTGGTACCCTTGAGAGTGGGATTCTCAGAACCTCTGCTGTGTTCAGGATAGGTATGTATACTTGTATTGTATAAGGATTCTTTCAACTGCAACTGTTCTATCACTCAGGGAAATGAGAATAATACCTTCACTGGATTTTCAAATTTTAAAAATATAAATACTAGCATTTTGTCTTTTTTTTATTTTTTTAGACAGGGTCTCTCTATATAGTTCAGGCTGGCCTTGACTCACTGTGTAGTCCAGTCTGGCCTTGAACACATGGCAAACCTCCTGCTTCAGCTTTTCTAGTGTTGAGATCCGGGGGGCATGTGCCACCATGCCTGCTAAATTTTGTCTTGAGAGGGCCAGGGATTTAGCTCAGGAGCCTAAGTGCCTGCCTGTCAAATGTGAGGTCATGAGTTTGATCCCTGGTACACACACAAAAAAATTTTTGTCTTGAGAGGCAGAAAATAATTTCATTTTATCACAACCTTTTCTTTGAAACCAATTGCTTGATCTCAAATGTTAGATTGGCTTTCCTAATAAAGTGTTAAACAGGAAATCCTTTCACCAAGTGATGCATCATGTGTATTCCTGTAAATGATGTCAAAAGAGCATATTTTGTGCTTAACTACCTGTACATTAATGTCAACTTCATTGCAATTTAATACATTCATTTGTGCCTAGAAAATTTGTTTGAGTTTCATGAAATATAGCAGCCATGATAGTACATTCATTTTCTAGAGCTGCCATAGCAAAATAAAACAAAATAAGTGGCCTAAAAACAACAGAAATTTATCCTCTCACAGTTCTAGAGCTTTGAAGTCAAAATCAAGGTGGACAAGGAAAAAATCAAAAAACCAAACCAGGAAAAGTTGTTATGGTCTAGCTGTCCCAAAATTGTCCATCTAAGAATTCTCACAAATTTACAACCAGACTAATAAGGCAAACAATCCTATAAAACATGTAAGATAGTTATACTAAATCAAGGGATGCTTTTGGGTGCAGTACACTGTCCCTGTTGGATTACAATAGCTATTTCCCCCTCTTTTTTGTATTATCTGTCTTTTATTTTATAATTCATTTATATATTTTTTCATATAAGAGAAACCATGCAATGTTTAAGCTTGTGTGTCTGATTTATTAGTTCAGTTAAAATTATGGTCTAAAGTGCATTCATTTTCCTGCAAATGACTCAAGCCCATCCAAATATTTAGAAAAGAATTGTTTTTTTGAAGCAAGTAAGTTTACCGAGGGCTGAAAAATATCATTGAAAATTTCAAAACCATGAAACTCTAAGTATTAGCTTCGCAGTTTGAAAATTCTATTTATTTCTAGAGTGAAAATGTCTAATATGTCATCAAGTCCATCTTATTTTTACCTGTATATAATTGCATCAAACCAAATTCATAATTGCAAAACTGCTCACAATTGGAGATGCTGTATTGTACATAAGAGAGTATAAAACTCAATCTTTTTGTTAAAGGAGCTTATGGAGATAACCTAAATATATATAAAAAGACACTTAACGACGTAAATAATAAACCTTGTTAAGACTATACCACAGTGCACAGGAGTGAGACTTTGAGTAGAAATAGTTTATAATAGGGACTTTAGACTCTCTCTATCACTACCAAGCTCTATAACTTTTTCATCTTATAAAATTGAAATTGGGGATCCATTAAGTAGTAACTCCTCATTTTGTCTTTGCCCCTGGCTCTGGCAATCCCCTATGATTTTTGACTTCTCTAGTTACCTTGTGTAAGTACAAGAATACATTATTTTCTTTTTTGTGACCGATTAACTTCACTTAGGATAATACTAACCCATATAACATATACATCAGAATTTGCTTCCTTTTAAAGTATGAATTTCATTCCATTGTATGCATTTACCACATTTTGGTTATCCATCAGTGTTCTGAATAACAGTTGAGTTTTATTCACTTGTTAGATATTCAGGATTATGCTGCTGTGGGTGTGGTTATACAAATACCTCTTTCAAACTCTACTTTTACTTCTTTTGCATATATTCCTGGAAGTAGAATTGTACCATAGTAATTTTAAAATTTTCTCCTGCTGGGATTTGAAACCCTTGTGCATGCTAAGCACACTCTCCCCATTGGGCTATACCCCTAGATATTTTACTTTTTTTTTTTTTGAACCACCGTATTGTTCTCCACAGTGGCTGCACCATTTTATATTCCCATCAACACTGCCCAAGTGTACTCTGGTATAATCGGAAATCTCGCACAATTTCTCCAAATTCTTTCAGACATTAGTTACAAACATACATTTTTTTGTGTGGTATCAGTCATTCAGAAAGATTATTTTTGTTTTGTAGAGTTCTCAATCTAGTGAGGCAAACAATAAGATAAGCCAATAATTAAGAGGCGATGTGATAAAGATGTAATTATGTGAAAAATGCAAAATGGGGAGAAAGAAGGAAATGCCTGCCACTGGCCAAACCTCGTATTTGTTATGTGAGACTACCCACGCATCTATCTGTAGATGCTGCAGGGAAATGTTGGCTCGTCTGCTTCTTCTATCAGTTTTTGAATATGTGCTTTATTGACAACCTCCACCACATCCCGCTGAGAAGAGTATGGGAAAAGTAATCTCCAGTATTTCATCCTTTTCTGCATAGGAGAGGAGTTAGAATGGCAAAGAGAGCTCTGAAAATTAGCAGGCATATCTGGTACAGTGCCCAAGGAAAGAAATTGAGAGAGGTCTGAATTGGGTGCAAGGATGAAGGAATGAACTCTAGGTGGAGCTAAGTGTGATTTAGACTATCCCCAAACGTAGCCCCTGGACAGTGATTACAGTCATGAATAATAAGCTTCTAAAGGTAGCTTTGGCCATATAATGGGAAGTTGAATGCTGGGCTGAAAAGTTTGGAAGTCAGTGAATTCTAACTTGTGGATCTAGTACCTCTGAGGACCTGTGAAATTTCCCAGTTGTTAAAATTGGGGCTGATCTCTAACGACTCACATCACACCATGAAGGAAGACTTGTGACATGAGGCGAGGGCTGATGGTCACTCTGTTGATCCAAGGGACAGCCTGTCTTAAGTATATGAAGAAAACAAAGGCTTTTAGAAAAATCTAAAAGACAGTTTGAGAAAAGTAAATGTAATGCTGTGTGGTAGACTGACAACTGGTGATCAACTTGTAACACCCAGCTGAACTGAATTGGCATGGTGCAGGGTGTGGATGTCCCACCTAAGGATTGTTGCCAACAGCATATAAAGGAGAACTGGAGAGGAAGCTGTGGTGTTGTTGGTTCTCCTGTTGCAACTGGTTTGCATGAAGGAGCTCGTTGAGCTTCTTTCCTGATATGAACTTGGCTGTCTCATCATTAGAGGAGCTCAGGACAGTGTTATCACTGAGAACAACTCTGGTTCACTTTGGGCGAGCTCTGGTCCTTTCTTGGAGCATTGCTTCTTGGTTCTGGAGAGGAAGATGGTGTGCTGTTCAGTTTCATAGAGAAGCTTGTCACACTGGCTTCCTGATACCAACTCAGCTGTTCTGTTCTTCAGAGGGCTTCCTATCTTCACTTTCAGTTTGGATGTTATCTCCTGGCTTCCAGTGCAGACTTAGGCTTCTGCTTTGGATCCTTCAGCTTTCCATCACAGACACATCAGCTTCCTGATATGGACTTGTGTGGGACACTGCAGTGACCTCCATACCTGGATTGAATTTTCAGCCTCTAGCATGCAGACACCCTCTGCATGCTTCTTCATCTGACTCTGGTTGACCATCGTAAGCCAATCTTATAATTTCTTATACATTTGTATATCTTGTGTTATATCTGTTTATCTAGTAAAACCCTGACACTAACAAAATTCCTAACAAGAGAGTGGGGTCATTGCTGTGATGTTGCCTGACTATGTGATTTAAGAGCCTTGGGAATTAATATGGAAAGGTTTTGTGAGACTGGCCGAAGAGGCAGCCCCTGTATGCTATAAACTATACTGAAGACTCTGGCTGAAGCCTGGAAAATCAGATTACTGATGGAAATGCTGCTGGTTAAGAGGAAGCTCAAGGGGCTTCTACTGAAAAGTACTGAATTGGTTGATGGATCCCAGGTAATACATGGTGTTTTGGCAGGAAATTAGTCTGTATTTTGCTTGAGTTTATAGATATTACCTGGGTGACAGAAAAATGTCAGTGCAGTCCACAGTTATAATGGTAGCATGGTTACTGCTGAGAGCTTTTGGCTAGACCTATGTTAGAATTTAAGAGTGAAGTATCAGTAGACTGATTTGAAACATCTGGTCAGAGGGAAGGCTCCAGTGGAACTGAGAATTGCAAGGATGAAACAGGAGAATGTAGTTGTTGAGAAGAAAAAGACAATGGAAAAAAATGAACTTAAGTCTTACAACTGAAGGAAAGAGTGTATTTGAATTGCAGGAGATCTTTGTTTAATGGGAAGCAAGGACTGTGATTATAACAGTTCTTTTATTATGGTTTTAATGTCATTTTTAAGTTATGTTTGTAATCCAGTTAATTAGTCAAAACATTGTAGTTTTAACCTTGAATTTTGGTCACCCTGTGAATATTTAGCTTCTGGTGTGAGAATGAGTGCAATAAGAATTAAACGTATACAGTTGTTATATTAATGTGACTATAACAGATATATTCAGATTTTCACAAATCTGCCACTGGAGAGTAGGGTTTAAAGAAATGTGCATGGTTATCAAGTTGACCTGGGGTGGGCTGTGGTGGATTGACAATTGATAGTCAGCTTGTAACACCCAGCTGAAATGAAGCGGTGTGGTGCTGGGTGTGGATGGCCCATCTGAGGATTGTTGCCAACGTAAAAAGGAGAACTTTAGAGGAAGGAGTGGTGTTGTTGGTTCTCCTGTTACTGTTAGTTCTCCTGAAGAAGTTTGTTCAACTTTTTTCCTGATATAAGCTTGGCTGTTCTCATTATCAGAGGAGCTTGGGACCTCATTGTCACTGAGGCTGGCTGTGGTACTTTCTGGAGGAATTCTAGTACTTTGAGCATCACTTCCTGGCTCTAGTGCAGAAACCTCGGTGTACTGGCACAGATCCTCCATCTGGCTGGCACAGATATTCTAGCTCCCATCGCTGACCTTTGGTCCTTCCCAGCACAGATCCACAAAACAGACTTGCATGAAGCGTTGCCATGGGCTCTAGGCCTCCAACAGGACTCATGAAGGACATCGCCATGGAATCCAGGCCCTGAGCTGGATTCCTTGGGTCGTTAGCACGTGGACAGATTTCCTGCACTTTTTTGTGTTTGACTGTTTGGGTGACTATTATAATATAATTCTATAAATTATATGTCTTGTGTTAAATTGTTTTCCTGGCAAACCCTGACTACAACGAGCTGATAGCATTGGGAACTGGCTGAAAGACTAGAAAAGATAGACTTGAAAATGGTTGGAACAACACAAAAAATGTACTCACATCCTGGGCTTCAGGGCTGTGGCCTGCCTCCAAATCACGCCATATTCCATCTGCAGAGTCCTCAGCTGACCTGTTAGGATGGCCACATCTGCAGCCTAAATGCAAAGCACTTCATATACAGATTTTCAGTGTAGACTCCCACAGATCTGGAACTCATAGTGTAAGACATTTTTCATGCAGATGTACATAGGCACACGACAGAAGCTGAACAGATATTTTTTATATTATATGCTAACGTTTGATATCTATAATGTACCTTAGTAAAACATAATTGCATATTTATAAATATTTTGCAGCATTTTAATCATCTATCATGTTTAATTGAAGAGTTCTAACAGTAAAACTGCTATGTGGGGATCTATATGTACAAAACTGTCAAAATCATAAAGTGATTTTCACTTTTACGAATTTGTATATTACTACTCTAGGTAACATAAAATCATTGAAGGTTTTTTTTTATCTGTTAGTTTGAGACAGTGTGTCAATATGCAGTTCAGAATGGCACTGAATTCAGGATGTTGCTCAGGATGGCCTCAAACTCACAGTGCTCCTCCTGCCTCGTCATCTTGAGTACTGGGATTACACATGTATACCACCATTCCTGGCTAAACCACTGGACAATTTTGAGCAACACAAAACTAGATAAAATGATGGTTTAGAGAAATTATTCTAGTGATCCCGTGTAACTTTAAAAGTAAGGCCTAAATGCAGAGAAACTATTGGGAAATTAAGTTTGAGAAATTAAGTAAAAATCTTCAGTAAAAATTAAGGTGAGTACTCCCAGGGGGCTGAGAATCAGTAATTCTTAAAGTATGACATGAAGCTGTGGGTGTAAAGAATGGGGTGCCAGGTATGAATTTATTATCTCAACTCTAAATCTAATCTTCAATGCCGGCTCCATGGCACTGCAGCTGAGCTTTGTCAGCCAACACAGTGTTCAGTTAACATTTCGCAATGAAGCACACTGGAGAAACATTGGAGAGAAAAGAGTTTCTCCTGCTGGTCCCAGTATGCTCCTCTTTCCAGACTCTTGTGTACACAGGGCTTCTCCAAAGCCCAGTTGCTCTCTTATACAATTTCTCCAGTACCTGGCTTGTACCTATAACATGCTGGCTTCTCTGACACTAGTGATTAACAGCTTCTTCTGGTCCCCTTTCAGGGGCTTTGCAGTAATGTCATCAGTGAGGGGCTGCCCTGTGGATGGTTTTCCCCAGCACCCCAGAGTGCAGATGTTCACCAAATTCTCCTGGCACAGTACACCAGCAATTTCTCAGCTATCTAATGAGCCACACGGTACCCTCTCCAGTGAGGTCTGGTTCTCACCTTTAAAGACACACACAGTTCTTTAGGAATAGTAGCACATTTTTTTTTTCTATTTAAAAAAAAGCAAAACAGAAAAAAAAATAGAAATGACACAGAATTTCAGAAAAGGAAAAAAAGGAATTAACACTAGTTAATATAATGGGCACTGTTATCTCAGAACTAGTTGCTCAGATTACAAAATCTGGACACAAAAGTGATTGATCAAATAGTGACAGCACAAACTGTTCTTTTGATGAACTAAAAGAGATTAGTAGTATAGCTATCTATTCAGCATACATATACACGTGTGCATTTATATATGTTTACCAACATCCGCATGGTCTTCTCCTGTCTTCCTTTCTTGCTTTTTTCCTTTCCCCTATCCCAGTAGTTCTGTCCTTTTGAGCACCTTCTTTCCCTTTCATTATTACAATATCTATTGTGTATTTTGGATCTTATTACTATTTCAGATTTTTATTTTTTGTTATTTTTTATACTAGGGAGACAATATAATATTTATAAATGAGCATTTGACTTATTTCATTTATGAATATGGTCTCAAGTTGCCTCCATTTACCTATAAAAACCTCAAAATTATCCTTTTTATAGGTGAGCAATAGGGGCTGAGGGTTTAGCTCAATGGCATAAGTGCTTCCCTTGCGAACATGTGGTCGTGAGTTTGATCCCTGGTACCAATTAAAAAAAAAAAAAGGCTGATGGCTATAGGTGAGCAATATTCCATTCTATGAAAATACCACACCAGCAACTGAAATTGAAATGTGATTAAAAACTTACTAACAAAGAAAAGCCCAGGTATTCATGGATTTACAGCTGAATTCTATAAGAAATTTAAAGATGATTTAATGCCAGTACTCCTCAAACTCTTCAATGAATTTGAAAGGGAAGCAGCTCTAATTCATTCCTGGAGGAAAGGTCAGTTTTAAGAGTAGTAGCTGTTCCTCTTATTGTGCTCTTTCTGTATTTCTTAAAGGGTTTTTTATTTTTATTTTTTTTGCTTTTTGCTGGTGCCCTGTTGAAGTTAATGACATTTAAATGGCATCTAATTTTGGACATTTACAATTAGGGAATACTTTCCATGTTTCTTTATCTGAAAATATAAAAGGTATACATTGTAGCCCAAGAAAGTTACATTATTATTTTCACATGTTTCTTATTTCTGTAAGGAATTAAAGCAACACCATGTAAGCTTTTTTGCAGGCTTCAAACAATGAATTTCTTGAAAAAAATTTTATAAGTAAAGTCAGTAAGTTAACACTGTTTTTAAAATGTTTTTTGTGGATGATAACAGTGTGATAGAAATTTAGTAATTCTAATCATTCCCTAATGTCTTCTCTGTTATAAAATGACACATATTATTTTACTGAAATTCATCTGGGGTTGTGACACTTGGAATTTAATCATTAAAACGTATGTTTATAAACTTTTACTTTAAAAAACTTATTAACAAAATACCAGGTACTGTATTTCATATGCTTGGTGATATTTACTTAGACCTTAAGGTAGTGAAAGTATAAGAGATTTATGAATTCAACTCATTTTGTTCAAACACTTATGCTTAAATATATTTTTGCTCAAAAGTTATGTAGTTGGGCTTTGGGTATTATAATACATATTTACAGGAAATATTAAAGTGGAGGTAGACTGCTAGCTCCTTGTTACTTTGATGAGTACAATACCTCAGATTACAAATCATGATGTTCCTTTTTCAAGAAAAAAATGGTATCAATGCTGTTAGGAAGGAGAAAACTTTTATATATTATTGAAGTACAATTTGCTGGTGTTTATTCTTTGCTAAGACACTATATTGGATCCCATACAATTGAATAATGTTTTCCCCCTTGCCTTTGAAAAGATTATATATGCAAAACTCACAATTTTGGAACGTCTAAAGAATGCTAAATGGGATTTTTAAGGTCAGCAATTAATAGGAAATTCAAGGGCGCTCAATCTTTTGTTAGGTCTAAGAGGACGTTTGTGATGTTACTTAGCATGTTTGCTAGATGGCGCTAGAGTTCGTGTGTCTTATCTATGCGTCTCTCTACAGTCCTCTATTTGAAGGTATTTGGAAAACAATTTCTTATTTTTGCACAGTTGTCATTACTGGATTTTAAAACTCACTGTCTCAAAAACGTTATTGGTTTGGCATCTATAGAATTTTACTCTAAGATAATTTAAGGCAAATCATTTTCCTTCAGCCCTTATGTGAGGAGATCTGACAATCCAAAATAAAAGCGTTTACTTTGAATATTCATTCATGCTTGGAAACCAAAAGACTAAACATGCCCAGAAAGAGTTTTATCAGATAAAAATTCTTAGTGAAAATTGAGCTTTCAGTATGTGTATATACTTGAAAATTGAGTAGTGAAATTAAATAGTACGTACTGTTTTCAAACTTAGAAAACATCTTTGCCTTAATTCTATCACTGTTGTAGTTGCTGCATAGATATAAACATGCTCTATTGATTAGGTAAAAGATTTGAAGTGAAGAAAATATGTAACTTACAATGTGTAGTTTTGCTTAGTTATAATTTTTAAAGAGGCAGTATCTTACATTTATTAGTTTTCTCTTTTCAGCTAAAAGATTATGATAATGATGCAAGCATACACTTATTAAAAATTCCCTTGAAGATATGATCTGACTTTGAAGAGGGAACTCCAGTTAAGTTTGATGTCTATACTTCAATAAAGTTTTCTAAATGTAAAATATAAGCATGTATTTTTGTATTTATAGAGTATGTCTATTTTTACATAACATCTTCCATCTGCCTATAAAGTTGTAACTTTTGTATACTCAGTTACCCTGTGATTTGGTCATATTAATAAGAAGAGTATAAACTCCACAAAGGTACTTACAAGACAGAAATAAGCTCAGGAAATAATTAGTGTGCAAGCAGAAAGACTTAAAAATGTTTGGGAATTTTTGTCTTTATAAGATTGGAAGACACAACTATTTCTAGACACTAAACCTCACAAAATAAAGACTACAAAATGTTTTGAGTGGCCAAATGCATTAAGGCTTTCCAGACAAACAAATTACTCACCCTTGACAAAATATCACATTATGGATGTTACCTTTCAAATTATTGTTTTAGTAGCTAATTTCCATTAAGTTTGTGGAAAACTGAGGGAAACAATAAATTATATTAGGCTTAGATATATGACTTTGTTTATGAAGAGTAATTCATTGGAAGCAAAAAGACTGGAAGTTCACTAAAATTTTGGGGAAATCATACAACAGAGAAACTATGAACTTAACTCTTAAGAGGAATGCAGTTGTAAAATATTGAAATCTTAAGACTCAGACTGAAAAAATAGTTCAATGCCCAAAGTGTGCACAATCAATCTGAAGCTTTGTTTGTAATCACTTTTCTTTGCATGTTCTCCATTTTATTGGTTGTTTGATTAGTAAATGTTTGTAAAACATGATTACATTCATTATGGAACACTTGTACGTATGTGTAGCACATCTTTTTATATCCCGATCCCTTCCTTCCCTCCTACTCCCACTATCTCTTGATCCTCTTTCATTTGTAGATATAGCTCAGGATTTTCTATGATCTATCTTTTATTTTAATGTATTTATACTTTGGATTTCTCATACAACAGAAACCATGTAATACATATGCTTTTAAAAGGGTTTTTAAAATTTCTCTTTTTGTCTCAAATATATTTTCATTTGTTTTCATTTTTTAGTACATGTTTTCAGTAGATAATAGTTACATTCATCATGGGACTTGGTACATGTATAACATGTATGTAACACATCTCTACCCTGCCCTCTAGCTCTTGGTTCTTTTCCGTTTTGCAAAAGTGCCATCTCCCTATTCCCTATCTTTTATTTTGTTTGATCCTTAATTTATTTATACTTTGTGTTTCTCATATACTAAAAACTATGTGCTATTTAAATTTGTGTGTCTGACTTAACATTATGGTCTCGTTTGTAGCCTTAAATGCTATGGTTAAGTCACGGTCTTATCAAATGACCCATTTAAATAAATTACCTACTAAAACAATAAGAAAGTCTGACACTAATTTGTTTTGGAATGATGACCATCATAAGGACTGCATTATAGCTGTTACTTATTACTTTCTTATTTTCAGTAATACCTGCAGAAAGAAAGAGAGAGAGAGACAGTGAGAGAGAGAGAAAGAGAGACAGAGAGACAGACAGGGAGACAGAGACAGAGAATCATAAAGGAGACATCTAAATCTACCGTAGAGTAGTAGTTGTGTTTCATGGTTAGAGATTTATAGCATGTTACTCATTTTGCATTAGTGACTCCAGACAAGCCGTATAAGCTGAACGTAGGGTGAAGGAGAGGGAAAGATGCACATTAATATTTCAAAATATTTTACCACTCTGTTTCCTCTCTCTACTGCAACCCTCCCTCTCATTGCAGAGCACATCCATTCATGTTTCATATAACTTTGTATATTTTATTTTACCTGAAGAAAAAAATTTAAGCAAACTTTTTTAGTTAGTAAAAGTTTACAGAAAAGTTTGAAGCTAGTATAGAGAGTTCTCATACACCTCACTTCCAGTTTTCCTGATTATCTGAAGTAGATTACCTATTTGCTTTGGGAAATATTTGCTTCTGCATTTAATTTGTTGTTCAGATAATCTTAGTTTTCACCAGGTGTTCTTTATCTGTTTCAGAATCCAATTCATGACGCCACATGACATTTAATCACCATGATTTCAGAATTCCATTGTTTTTGATGATGTTGAAAGTTTTGAGAAATGCTGGTCAGGTATTTTGTAAAATGTCCCTCCAAAGGAATTTGGTTGATGTTCTCACGATTAGATTGGGGCATGGATATTTTGGAGGAAATGCACAGAAATAAAGTGTTGTTTTTATTAATGGCTGAGAAACCCATGTTTGTCAGGTTTTTCAGTTGTAAAGTTAACTCTGTTCCCCTCAGCTGTTCCCTTTCCATATTGTATCCTTCAGAAGGAAAGCAGGATGTTCCTTCTGTGCTGACAGAGGTGAAGAGTCACACTTCGTCTCTTTAAACATGAAATTTCTTATAAGTTATTTGAAATTGTTCAATTTGTCTCTTCTCCATCATTTATTAATTTATTCAATGATTTGTGTCATATACATTCATATATTTAATTATGCAAATTGGGTTATCACCCCATGATCATTCATTTTCTTACTCCAATTGCTTTAGCTTTTTCCATCAGGAGCTCTTTCAGTCAGCTCTTGTGTCACTTTGACATGCCACCATATATATCTTTAAAGCATGTCCTTATTTTCTGACACTTCCAGACTCATTTTGTTTTCTTTTTAATTGAAGAATAGCAAAGGGATAATGAATAAGAGAATTCAGAAATTCTCACTTCACCTACAAGTAAGCTCTATGCTTTTTAATAAATAAACTCTTCTTGTAGGTATTTTTGTATTATTTATTTTTTAAATTATCAGAATGCAAAACTGTTGGTAACATAGAAACAACATGATATACTAGATAAACTTTAGAACTTAGGAATTCTGGTGAATCTGATAGACTTTCTTTTGAATTTGGATAAAATTTTCTAGCTAGCTCTTTTTTTTTTTTGGTCTTTTTGAGACAGTTCAGGCTGACCTTGAGCTCACTCTAGTCAAGGCTGGTCTCAAATTTGCAATGATCCTTTTGCCTCAACTTCCCAGTGCTGAGATTACAGGTGTGCACTGCCAAGCCTGGTTTAATAACTAGTTCTAATTTGGAATTTTCACTCTGTTACTGGCTGTTATACTGGTGTACTGTAACTGTTGGCATAAAGCAGTAGCTTCTGTTTTCAAAAGTGCCTCAACTTTCTGGTACTACGAAAGCAAAGGGTGAAGGTCTCCCAATGGACTAGGGTGTTGGAAGAGATGACTTTTGCTGAAGGGAAGCGGAAAGCATGCAAGACACAAGTTAAGTTTCCAGCCAGAAAATAAAGCAGTGCTTAGAACACGACAGAAAACAAAATAAAACAACAATAACAAAACAGAAGGCATCACAACTATTCTTTGTAGCTCACGTGTTTCTAGTCAAGATGTCAGCTTGGGCTGTAGCCATTCAAAGGGACTGCAGAATCCAGTTCCACGTTCATTCTCATATGGTAATTATCAGGAGACCTCAGTTCTTACTGTGGGGTATTTTTACTCTAGGGTAATTTGAACATGACAGTTTGGTTCCTTCAGAGTGAGTGGTGTGTGTGTGGGTACACAAGACAGAGATACAGAGACACTGAGTTATAAAAGGCTTTTTATAATTAGCCTTGGAAATGATATACATTACTTTACCTGTATTCTATTTATTAGAAAAATCTAGCACAAACTTAAGAGAAAGACAATTAGGCTCCATATCTTGAAGAATATTGAAGGTTTTGTAGACAAATTATTTAAATTACTGCAAGAACTACTGGTATTCTCTAATTCCCTGTTGTTTTATTTATGATTTTCTTTAAATGAACTAAATATTTAAATTGAGCCATTTCCTAGGAAACATTTAAAAGAAATTTTAGCTGAGGGTACAAAGTATTTTAACTGTGGACATCTTCATTTCTTACAGGTGAGGTCTTGTTTATATAGCATAAAATAGGATGGAAGTTTAATTATTCTTCAACTAAGGGTTTTCATATAAGTTTGTCTCAAGAGAGATATCTTGGGTGTCTGAGATCCAATAAATGTAAAGGGCAATACTTTCTTGGATTTCCTGGCTCCAGTTAGCTGAAAAATACTGAGTTGAACAATAATTAACTCATTGTATTTTTCAGGATAGTTCAAACAAATTTGTCAGGTACTCCAGAGAAACTGAACTAACTAACTAACTAACTAACTAACTAACTAACTAACTATATGGCATTTATATTATCTAAAATCACATATTAATAGTTATTAATGCCTCACTTGATAATGGAGCTTGAGAAATCCAGACCAAGGGTTACTGATAGTCTGCCTTCGAAGCTGGTTCTGGATGCAGAAAAGGTCAATGTCCTGTCTTAATGTCAGAGTTTGAAGAGGACCAGGAAGGGAGAAATCAGTCTTCTTCCTCAGCTTGTTGCTTTACTCAGGCCTTTATAATGAATTGGATGCTACCCATGCACACTACTTTACTGGGTGTACTAGGGCAATCTCCTAGGTGTACACATTCAAATTTTAATTTCATATAACACCCTCACAAACATATCCAGAATAAAGTTTGATGAAACTTTTGTATTTGGTGGCCCAATTAAATTTTCACATAAAATTAACCTTCCTCCTATCCAGCCACTAATGCCTTCATCCTAATGCTTTCACAAGTTATTAATTAATCTCAAATATCAAGAGGTCTAAGACAAATTCACTGGGCAAGATGAAGTACTATAATACACAAAAACAACACACAGTGAACAAGAACATTTGGCTCTAGGTTCTACAAACAACGACAATATCGCTATCTGAAGTTCTACTTTGCTTTAGCCTGGTCCTTATTTAATTTGGCAGAGAATATATCAACCAAACCATGTGCACTGTGTTAAAATGACTTAGAATTATGCATAGTATTTGCCAAGTGCCTCCCAATTAGTTGTGGTTGTTAAATGATATGTAAGGAACCTATAGGATACTTGATATGTACACAGTGCTGTGTGATTATTTGCTATACAATAAAGGTGGGTGATTTTATTATCTGTCATTGCTTAACAAAATTAGTAGTATAGAATGCACTTGAAGTTCACCAGGTTATTATCAAATAAGTCCCACATTTCTTGTAGTATCAAAGTTCTCTCCCCAGGGTGGTTATTTTCCTCTCAGTAGGGATTATATGACTCCAATATGTTATGAAGCACTCTAAAATGTTGTTGTCAGTTAGTGTTTGCTAGAGGAAGTATATAAATATATAAGATATGTAAACAGTTCGCTAGGTAGGCTTATAATGGTTGCCTTTAGAATCAGAGAATCAGGCTTCAAGCCTATTGATTGTTACCATAAGCCTATTGGTTGGTACCACCCATGTTAAGGATGGGTCTTCCCCTCTCATTTTGCAGGCTACATGTCAGTCACCTATAGATACACCAGACCAGTGCTTCTTTAATATGCTAGGCATTTTTTAGCCCATTCAAGTTGACATCACAATGAACTATTACAGATATTATGCTTCTCTCGCTTATCACTGATTTTTACCTGGTTGATTGACATATAAGTTCATAGTTGGTTTCTGATGAACTCTTTTGACCAGCTGATGCCCATGTTATGAAAGCTAAGTATTTTGACTATCACTTCTGTGTTAAATATACTAGAGTGCAATAATTTTAATCTAAATAAATCATGGAGATGACTATTTTACAAGTTTCCAATGATGTTCCTCAGAAGTTTTAAAGTTTCATGGAAGAAGTGTATAAGATGCATTGGAAAAAACAGTGATTTTTTCACTCTCATCTGTCATATCAACTTTATAACAGGAAAAAATAAAGCATATGTCTGTGTCTCTGTCTCTCAGTCTCTCTCTCATACTCTCTCTCAATTTTTTCCTTATACCAGATGTGTAGGGGTTATTTCCCACTCAGTTTAATCCTGACAGTACATACCTGGATATTACACACCCAGCCACCTCTTTGCACAGGTTGAAGGCTCAGTCCCACAAGAGTACCTCTCACTTTGGATCCCAATCACAAGTTGTGGTCTTTGCTTCTGACAGACAGTAAAGATTTCCCTCAATCCTCATATTGGGTTTGGTTGATTGTAGGAAGTGGCTCACAAAACCAACAGCCAACTTTACATGTACTTACCAGTTTCTTTGAAATGTTATCCTGAAAGTACAGATAAACAGTCAGATGCAAAAGGTAGGTGGAGCAAGGTATTTGGCAAAGGACTCTGAGATTCCATGCCCTCTCAAGGTCCGCTGTACTCCCATGGGTTGGATAACCCAGAAGTTCCCTGAATTCAATCCTGATGGGCTTTTATGAAGACTTCATTACAAACTCATTGCCTTTTCATAAATGACTTTTGTAAGTGAAATAAAAAATATAGTGGGGTGCTGGTATCTAGTGTCACCTCACAAAAAGGCAGGTTCATAAAAAACATAACAGTGTGTTCTCATTCACCTCAGTGGACCTGGCACCATATGACTGCTGGTTTTTCCTTAAAGTCAAAATGACCATGAAAAGTAAAACATTTGGAATCAGTTTGGGACTTCAAGGCATCCATGACTGCACAACGAAAGACATGAAAGAGAGCCACTAGAACTGCTTCAGAAATTACTAAGGACAATGGAATATGTGTATCCAAAGCAGGGAGAGTGTTCTGAGAGGGATTAATAACAATTTGTTTTTTTCCTGTAAAACGTTTTTAAATTAAAATATTTAGTATACAGCATTTTTTGGGGGGTACAGGCATGTGTGTGTGACACCAGAGGAAGTGAGGGAACAGATGAAGGTGACATGGTAGATGATAGAGAAGGGAGCAGAGAAGGAGCACCATTTCTTACAGCTTCAACTTTAGTTATTCTGGTTTTGCCTCCGCTGAGTATTGCATTTACGTAAACTTTCACATGAAATAAAATTTTCTTTTTTAAAAAAATGTATTTAAGAAAAAAAAGACACAGAAAAGAATAATAAAAAGCAAAAGAGACAAGCAACAACAATCAGCCCAATACAATAACAGTATAGGTTTACAAAACAAGATGATAGGAATTTGACAACGGTTATAATATTGCATATTGTTAGCTACAAAAGGGTTGCTTAGAATGACAGATATAGACACATAAAATTGATCTAATCATATAATATTAACTGTTTTTTTTTCAAGAGCTAATACAATTAGTAGTATAGTCACTTTAGCTATTACACACACACACACACACACACACACACACACACACACATTTATATCTTTTCCTTTTCCCTTCCTTCTCTTCTTTCCCTTGTCCAGATTACTTTTCCTCTTTGAGTAGTTTCTTACCCTTACACAGTATTTATTGTAGATTTTGGATTGTATATTCTTTTCCAGTTTCTTACACTAGAGAGACAATACGGTATTTATGCATGTGAGTTTGACTTATTTCACTTATGAGTATGGTCTCAAAGTGAATCCATTTACTTATAAAAGTCTCGATGCAATCTTTCTTTATTGCTGAGTAGTCTTCCAGTGTATAAAAATGGCACATCTTTTTATCCATTCCTTGATTGATGGGCACTTGGGTTGTGTCTATGATTTGGCTAGTACAAATTTTGTTGCTATAAACATGGGTGCACTTATATCACTGTGGTGTGATGTTTTCAATTCTTCTGGGAAAATGCCCAGAAGAAGAATAGCTTGGTCAAATGGAATCTCTAATCCTAGCTTTTTGAGGAATCTCCACACTGATTCCTCCAATGGTTGCTTCGGCCTCACTCCCATGAACAGTGGATAAAAGTTCCTTTATCCCCACAGTCCCTCCAGCATTTGTTTTTTGTTTTTGTTTTTATTTTGGTACCATGGATTGAACTCACAACCTCATGCTTGCCAGGCAGTCGTTTGTGTTGTTGAGCTAAATCCCCAACCCATCTCCAGCATTTGTTATTGGTTGATTTCTTGATCTTGGCCATTCTTTCTGGCATGAGGTGGAATCTCAGTGTTATTTTAATTTGCATTTCCTGAATGACCACTGATAGTGAACATTTTTTCATACATTTATTTATCATTTGTATTTCTTCATCTGAGAACTGTATATTCATCTTAGCTGCCCATTTTTGGATTGGGTTCTTGAATTTTGGGACCTTAATTTTTAAAAATTCTTTATATGCTCTAGATAGATGTCCTTTGTCTGAGGGACTGTTGGCTAAGATATTTTCCCAATTTGTGGATTTTTTTTCACTCTGTTAGAGATTTCTTTTCACATGCAAAGACTTTTTAATAAGATGAGATCCCAGTTGTTGATTCTGAGAAGTATTTCCCATGCAGTTTGATTTTTATTCATGAATTCTCTGCCTACTTTTATGTCATTAAGATTTCCACTTACTTTGTCTTCCAGAAGATTTAGTGTTTCTGTTTTAATATTTAGATCTTTGATCCATTTTGACTTTAGTTTAGTGCATGGTACTAGGCATGGGTCTAGTTTTAGTTTTTGGCATATGGAAAGCCATTTTTTCCAGCACCACTTATTAAAAAAGCTATCTTTCTTCCAGTGAACATGTTTGGCCTCTTTGTCAAAGATAAGGTGGCTTAGTGTATTTGTCATTGTGGTTGCATCTTCTAATCTATTTCATTGATTGTTAGGTCTGTTTTTATTCCAGGACCATGCTGATTTTATCACAGTAGCTTTGTAGTAAAACTTCAAATCAGGGATTGTGGTGCTTTCTACCTTGCCTTTGTTGCCCAGAATTGCCTTTGTTATTCTAGGTCTCTTAGGGTTCCAGATGAATTTTAGGGATGATTTCTCTAGATCTCTGAGGTTTGCAAATGGTATTTAGATTGGAATTTCATCAGATCTGTATAACAATTTTGGGAGAATGGCCATTTTCATAATGTTTGTTCTTCCTATCCATGAACAGGGAATGTCTTTCCATTTTCTGAAATCCTCTTCAATTTCCTTTTTCAGAGTAATGCAATTTTCACTGTATAGATCTTTTACTTCCTTTGTTAGATTGATTCCTAAGTATTTCATTTTTTGTATAGGGCATGGTTTCTCTTATTTCTCTCTCAATGAGTTTGTTGTTTATGTACAAGAATAATTTTTGAGTGTTGACCTTGTATCCAGCTACATTACTCAATTTGGTTATTATATCTAGAAGTCTTTTGATGGAGTTTTGGGAGTCTTCTATGTAGAGTATCATATATCTGAAAATAATGATGATTTAACTTTTTCCTTTCCTATCCTTATTCCTTTTATTACTTGCTCTTGTCTAATTGCTCTGGCTAGTGTTTCCAGCACTGTATTGAATAGGATTGGTGATAATAGACATTTTCGTCTTGTTCTTGATTTTAGGTTGAAAGTTTTCAGTTTTTATCCACTTAATAAGATGTTGGTTGTTGTTTTATCTTATATGGATTTTATCAGATTGAGGTAAAGACCATCTGTTCCAATTTTCTGTAGTGTTCTTATCATGAATGAGTGTTGGGCTTTGTTAAAAGCTTTTTCTGCATCTATTGAGAAGATCATGTGATTCTTGTTCTTGGTTCTGTTGATATGGTATACTACATTTTGATTTGTGTATGTTGAACCAGCTCTGCATTCCTGGGATGAATCCCACTTGATCATGGTGCATAATCTTCTTGATGACTTATTGCATTCTATTTGCCAGTATTTCGTTGAGGATTTTTGTATTTATGTTCATTATACAGATTGGCCTGTACTTTTCTTTTTTGGTTGGGTCTTTCTCTGGTTTTGGTATTAGGGTAATACTTGCTTCCAGGAGTGAGTTAGGGAGAATTACTTCCCTTTCAATTTCATTAAAGAGTTTGAGGAATGTTAGAATTAAGTCTTCCTTGAATTTTTTGTAGAATTCAGTAGTGAATCCATTAGGACCTGGGCTTTTCTCCTGGTATAACTGTATTACTGTTTATTTTATTTTTCATATCTATTAAGATTTGTCTTACATAGTTGGGTGCTCCCATATTTGGTGCATATATATTTATGATGGTAATCTCTTCCCCTACAATTTTTCCCCTAACAAGTATGTAGTGACCTTCTTTATCTCTTTTAATCATTTTTGGTATGAAGTTCACATTGCCTGCAAACATATTCACTAACCCTGCTTTGTTATGGATACCTGTTGCATGGAGCATTGTTTTTCATCCACTGACTTTTAGTCTATGAATTTCCTTCTGAGTTAAATGTATTTCTTGCACACGGCATACCATTGGATTTTGTTTCTTAATCCACTCTGCCAGTCTATTTCTTTTTATTGGTGAGTTGATAACTGATAAGTACTGATTTATCACTGTCATATTATCTTCTGTTGTTGGTTTTCTACTTTTTCTATTTAAATGTTTTCCCTGCTTAGCGGTTTCCTTTTGTTTTTGTTCATGGGATTGTAGTTATCTTTGTCTCTTTCTAGAGTGTTTTTCAGTATGCTTTATAGTGTTGGTTTGGTGGCCATGAATTTTTTCAGCTGTTCTTTGCCATTGAAGTATCTTATTTCTCCATCTATTTTCATATATAGTTTTGTGGGGTACATCAATCTGGGTTGAAAGTTGTTTTCTTTCAGAACCTAAAATATTTCTCTCCAAGTTCTTGACTTAAAAGTTTGTGTTAAGAAGTCTGCTGTGATTTTGAGACTTTCCTTCATAGGTGATCTATTTCTTTTCTCTGACAGCTTTTAGTATTTTGTTCTTTGCTGATATTCTGGTATCCCAATTATTACATGTCTGGGTGAAGATTTATTTTGGTTATGGTTAAATGGGGTTCTGTATGTCTCACTTATCTGTATATCAGATTTTCTTCCCATGTTTGGAAAATTTTCTGCTATTATTTCTGTAAATAGCCTTTGTATGTCATTTGTGTTGACCTCAGCTTTTTCATTGACTCCTATCAGTCTTATATTGTTTCTCTTTGTATCATCTTGCAGCTATTGAATTGTTGTTTCCTAGTAACTTGTCATTTTAAGAGATCTTTTCTTTTGTGATTATAAGCTTCCATCCTGTCTTCAAGGTCTGAGAGTCTATATTCAGCTTCATTAAGGCAGTGTTGCCAGCTTTCAACAGAATTTTAAATTTCTTGAATATTCTTTAAATCTGTTTCATGCATTCTAATTCTGTCTTATATTGTTCATTCAAGGTTTCTATCATTTTCTTGTGGTTCTCTATTTTTTTATATAGATCTTCTTTAGATACATACAACATTTCTTTCATATTTGTCACTTCAATTTTTACCTAAGAGATTATTTCTGATCTGATTTCCTCTATAGCTTCATGGAGTTGTTTCTTTACTTCAGTTGCTATCATTTCAGAAGGTTCAGTAGTGCAATTTCCAATGTCTTCCATTTCAGCATCTCTTGGGTTTGTTCTTGGTGGGTTGGGGGACTGAGACTGCATCTTGCTCTTTCATTTTGTTATTTTCCTCTAGAACCCGTGTGGCTGGCCAGGTACCCTCCCAATGGATTGCACTGGAACATTGCCCTGGGCAGAACTTCAATCCTGTGATATCCCTGTGGCTAGCCGGGATGTACTCCCAAACCGTGGCACTGGTGACTTATGCTCTGCGGCCTGTGAGGCTGGATGGGTGTTTCCCTGATGTACTACTTGTCAGTTTTTACTATTCTCTATGTACATAAGACTTTCTTACTTCTCTTTGCTCAAATTTACTGATTCCAAGTTCAGGGACATAGTGTGGAGTTAGGTAAGTGGCTGAATCCCCAAATTGCCTCACATCTGTCTAACAGCAAACCACAACATTGCTTAAAGGCTTTTAGCATATTCCACTTGGCAAGAGCAAAAGTGAATAATAGCTATCAGCTTAAAAGACAAATAGTAATAAGAACTTTTAAAAAAAAGTTGATTAAAAAGAGAAATAAGATGTGCTAAACCACTGTAAGAATTTGCATGTCCTTTGATATGCATGCTAGCTTTTCTTCCATCTGAGTCTATTTACTCCTGCACAAAGATAAATATTGCAATTGTGCATGATGTAAACATTGGAAATCTGTGCTTGCATTTGTTTCCAAATGAATATGGTAATAGTGTTTAATCAACAGTGATACTGCTTTATATCAATGGTTTTTTATAGTGTACATTCTCAGTGATAACATTGTGAGAGCCAAAATTTTCCCCACATCAACACTTGGAGACAATCCCAGTTTTTAAAACAGGCATTTGATTCCAACATATGAAAAAATCCTTTAATCTTCCTCGGGATTACTTTTGTTTTCAGGAAGCATTAAGTATTGCCTTTGTTTCCTTAAGGGGTGACTATGGGGACTTAACAGATTTGCTCTTGCAGCAGTTCGAAGTTTTGATATTCCAAATGAGCTCACAAGCTGGCCTGGGGAACCTGCAGGGTGAGTTCCAGGGTGATGTTATGGGAATAAGTGGCTGTGGGTTGTTGTAAATTTGATTTGGAGATATTCTATGGGAAAACCTAGCAGCACACTGGCCAGAAAAGCAGTAAAGACAGCAGTGGAGTGAAAAGGACATGATTGGGTTTTAGTACTAAACAGACAAAACTTTCCAACCGGCTAATAACCAAAATAAAGGAGTCAAAAGACTCATACAAGACTTGGCAAACTTCCGAATTTAGGCAAAAGAAGTACTTTGGAGACGAAGCTTGCCCTTGCCACACAATTTTCTCTCTCTCTTCAAAAAAGTGAGAATAACCACCCAGATTTTTAATTTGTGTTAAAATACAGAAGTATCTCTTGTTCTTTGTGTATGTTCAAAGCTTAGAATCCTCTTCCAGTGAATCTGTGAGAGCACTGCTTGTTTTTGACAGAAACCTGACATACTTTTCAAAGAATACTGTCATCTGGAAAACTTAGCATTTTAACCTTGTCAAATTGTATCCAGATTCTCTCTAAAGCTGCTTCTCTCACAGGGCATGAAACATTGTGGTTCTGAAACACTTATGAGAAGTACGCTGCTTGAGATGTACAGATAGCTTTCATTAGTGCTAATGCGAGTTATGCTTCTGCACCAGTAGAGAATAAAGCATGTAGATTTTAAATTATGCTTGATGCAGATCTTCCAGATGGAATAAATTATGAAGAATGCTTAGAGGGAAAAGATCTAAATATCCCCTAAAGCAATGGTTTAATAGTAAAGCAATACTTCTGAGTAATGGAAGTGGAGTCAACAGTAATGGCTTTGCTGCTATCACCAAGTTAAGTAGTTGGTATTGACTCTTGAAAATTCTTATCGAATTAGCACTGCACTTGAATTTCACTTTTTTCCAAAGGACCTGGGAGATAGTTCTCAATCTTGAATAGCCCACTAAAATGGATTCAGTCTGGTTCAGGTTTCAAGGCCATTTATCTTAAACTCAGTAAATTTCCAGTCAACAAGAATAAAACCAATAAGCTCTCTATGTTTGCTTTATAATAATCCTTTCTGAAGATACTATTTTCTATATTTTGCATTTTGGGGAAATGATGTTTACTCCTTCATTTTTAAAATACTTACATTTTATTTTGCTTTGAGAATTACTGATAATTACTCATTTTATGGCACATAAACTAACTTCTTGCTATAAAATGAGTTACATGTTATTTGAGATTTTTTGTTTTGAGAATTTTTAGCCCACCCCTTCGATTCAGAAGGCTTTTCAATCACGTGGTGTCTGGCATTCTCTGTACTTGAAGAAGCTAATATCAATCAAATGCAAAAGAGACTGAAATAGATAACCTGGATTGAAAATTTATAAATATAAAATGAGTTGTTGTTTCTAGAATAGGATGGTGGTGGTTGCTGTTCAGGATATCTTTCTGGAATCAATGTATACAGAAGTCAAACAAATATTTAGAAAGTTACTTGATAATGGTAAAATTTATGGGAGACTGGCTGTTGTATGGACTGAGATCTTCCCTAGGTTCCAATAGATCATACCATATCAGAACAGAATCATCACAGGTGACATATAATCAACTGCAATTCAAATTGGACCAGGCTTCCCCAAATATGATTCATAGTAATCAGTCAGAATGGGGAAAGTCAACCAGAGCTTTCATGATAAGAATGTTTATAAGGGAAATAACTTTAAACTGATCTTTCTGTTCCTTGTTGCCATGAAAAATGGCATGGCAGAAGCTGGTAGCATGAGTTGTAGATATGTTTAAAAGGTACACTATAAAGCAGTTTCATGAGACAGTGTGCTTACCCAGAGCAATGTTGTTCAGGGGTAAAGCAAAGACTTTAAAGAGGTATGGCTTGCTTTGTAAGCACGGTCAGTAATCCAGCTCAGATCATGTTCTGATCATGAGACTGCCAAGTTGATCCTATGGAGCATGTTGTCCATGTAAAATGTTAGTAAGGCTGACTCATAGTGTATTTATTTATTTATTTTAAAGAGAATCTCAAAAGATGATAGGAAATTAACAATGGTTATTATATTACATATTGTTATCTTCAAAATAGTTGCTCAGTTTATAGTTAGTGCTTCTGTTGTTTGATCACTTTTGCATGCCTATATCATGGTTTATTTTAAGTTAGCATCTGTCCCTAAGATGGCTCTATCATGTCCCATACTGGATACCACATTTCTCTGATGACAGGTCAACAAAGTCAAATCTTTGACATTTAGATTGTGGCTTAATCTTTCATAGCTGTTTCACGCTGAAGTGAAAGGAGAAGAACCCTGATTGAGTTTGTTGAGTCATTAGCAGTCACTGGGACTGGATCAAGGGTAAAACATTGGGCAGCCTATTCTCAAGGAGTATAGAAGGCTAGAGCATCATGGATTGACATCCGTGATGGATTACCATATGCAATTTGATGAACTGTAACTTGGCAGAGATAAAATGCACAACTATATTAAATAAGATTGAACTTGTGAGAAAAAAGTTTATAAGTGCTCTAAGTGGGTCCAGAAAAGGGAACAGCCCAGACATCCATAACCGGGTGGTATTTCAGGTTGTCTACCCATAGGTGGTTTGGTCATATAATTGTTTTGTGTTTTCCAAGAATGTTTGGTAAGTGTTTGTGTTTGTCCTGTCCTATTTACCCAGTAACATTTTGCCTCAGTGTAGGATGTGAACATCCACTTTCTGTGGTGAGTATATCTAGACCTTGGTATTATCCTTGATTTTGTTCTTTGTCCCAAAAATCTTTTTGATTCTCTTTAATCTTAAGGAGGAATAGATATTTTTTGTTGTTAAGTACTTTCTTTTTTTTGGCTATATTTTCTTGTTGGGTGTGTAAGATTAAGCAGATGATAAAAATTAACTTCTTTTTTATTATTAAGGTCAGCTGAGAATCCCTGGGGGTTACTTTTGGGGATATGTGAAGAGCCTTTAACTCCCCCACCAGTTGTGGCATCTGTGAAGGTGGGTATGACCTTATTTAGCCACTTGACTTCCTTTGGCGCATTCTACTCTGCAATGATCTCTTTCATTGAATGTACCTTGATTGGTTCATATCCATTGGCATTTAATAGTCCCCTTTTTGGGAGTTTGAATGGCATACCAGAGCTATAGAGGGGTCCTCTCATGCCCTGGCTCCTGGGTGAACCTGAAAGCAAGATTCATAATATTGGCTGTCTTTTTGGCAATTTTGACTAAATCTTTTGATCTTCTTTAGCTTTAGTTTTCAAGCCTTGTTGAGCATCAAAAGTTCAGTTACACCAGTTTTGAAGTCTTCTAATATTAACTATAGTAATTTTTGGGGGATGGAAATCAGTATAATATCCTATCTTTTAAAGTATGGCTTATGATAAATACTATTTAGATGTCCTGTTAGAAGTTGTGTTCTGAAGGATGCTTATACGCAACAGTTTCAACATTTCTCAAGGAAAAAATAAAGATAGTGAGAACAGTATCTATTTATCATGAGACAGTTAAGAACACATAAATATAGACCTAAAAAAGTCTATTACTACAAACATTTTTGTTTTAGAGAAGTAGTATGGAAATTGGTTTTCTTTTTCATGTTTGCATTTAGAATACTTATATGCTTGGGGAACCTAAATGCAATTAACATACCATGAAGTCAGCAATAATTAAATTACAGTTACATGGAAGATTTTTTACATATCAATTTAGTGTTTTACTTTAGAGATGAAATTTAGAATATGGATTAATAGTATAGCTATTTTTGTGGTTTACAAAGACATTTTATGGTATGAGAAAAAAAGTCAGCAAAAGAGTATAGAGCTTAAAAAGAACTATTAGGAATCTTGGCACTAACGGAATCAATAAATGTAATTTAAAAATAGGGCAGGAAGCCTTAACAACAGAATTGATCAGGAAGAGGAAATAATTTCTGAGCTTGAAGACAAGCCTTTTTAAATAAAATAAAATAAAGCAGTCAAATAAATAAGATTGAAAGAATTCTAAAAGCCATACAAGACAACATTAAGCAAATGAATATTCATGTAACAATAGTTTTAGAAGGATAGGAGCATGGAAAAAACATAGAAACCTATTCAATGAAATGAATGCAAAATCTTTGTAAATATTGGGAAAGGTAGGACTGTCCAAATGTAGGAATCGCAAAAGACACATAACAGATTTGACCAACAAAGATTCTCTCTGAAGCACATTATAACCAAAACTGTCAGAAATGCAAAATGGAATTCTAAAGATAGCAAAGAAAACTCTTAAATCACTTGTAAAGGTGTATTTATTAGAACATCAGCTTCCTCTGCAGAAAAATTCTTCTTTGCAAGAAATGCTTTAAGAAGCAAAGCAAAAGGATGACAACTACCATCAGAAAAACAAACGAAAATACAAAAGCACACATTTGAGAAGATATACAAAAAAGAAAGAGTCAAAACCAACCAATATCAAAACTGCCAAGTTAGAAATTGAATTAAAGAGAACAAATGATTCAGGTTTTTTCAAAACAACCAGAAAGAATTATAAAATAAGACTGTCTTTATCATCAACAATAACTTTGAATGTGAGTGAATCAAATCCTCAATTAAAAGGTATAGACGAGAAGAATGGGTTAAAACCAAAACTAAAATGAAGCCAAACCAAAGAAAGAAAGAAACAAACAAGAAAGCAAAAAGTAGATCCGATTATGTGCTATCTCCAAAAAACTTACTTCATCAATAGAGAATGATGCAGGGGTCAGATGAAGGGGGTAGAAAAAGCTGTACCTTTCAAATGAAATGAAAAATGAGAATAATAGTTATATTTATATCAGATAAAATAAAATTTAAAAAAATAAACAGATGCTAACTATATAAGGATAAAAGGATCAATCCTTCATCAAGAGGAAATAATAGTTTACATATGTACCTAATAATATAAAGCAAAAAAACATTAGATCTAAAAGGAGAGATAGGCAATAGCATAATAAGAGCTGGAGATTTTAACACTCTTTCAAACTCTTTAGACAAAAAATCAACAAAGAAACATCAAAATTATACTATTATAGCCCAAATTAACTTGGCAGATATTTGCATAACTTTTTATGTGAAAGTTTCAGAGTACATGTTTGTCATGAGAAGATGGAAGAGACCAAATAAAAGGCCACAAAGCAAGTTGAAACCAATTAAAAAAACCCTGAAATATAACATGTCTTCTCTGGTCTCAATAGAATAAAACTAGAATTTAACAAGAGGAACTTTAGAAACTGTAGAAATATATGAAAATTAAGCAAGTTTTTTTCAAACAACCCACTGATAATTGATTGATGAAGAAATAAAAAAGGAAATGACAATGTTCCTTGTATGTTTCAGTGGTAGAGTGCATGTCTAATATGTGAGACTGGGTCCAACCTGAGCACAAAGCAAAACAAAAGTGTCCCCTTCAACAATGAAACACAATCGAAAGTCCCTCAAACCCCCTCAAACCCTAAAAACCTATAACAATCACACAGACAAAACAAAACATTTCTTGAAAAAAAAAAAAAGAAACAACATATCAAAGCTTATAGGATCTTTTCAAAAAGTACTTAAGAGGGAAATTTATAGCAACAAAAGACTACATCAAAGGAAAGATTTAAAATTAATTATCTAGTGATATAACTCAAAGAACATTTTTTCTTGAAGCACTAAAAAAAGAACCTGAAATTAGCAGAAAGGAAGAAACAAAAATCAGAAATAAATGAAATAGGCTGAAAAAGTGCAGAAAACCAATGAAGAACTGATTTTTTAAAAGAAGATCAACAGAAATGACAATCACTTACTAAACTAATCAACAAACATAAAGAGAACTCCCAAATAAATAAGATCAGAGAGCAAAAACAATTACACCCAACATCACAGAAATGGGATCATTGGGGACCATAATAGACAAGTATCTGTCAACACATTGGAAATGGATATATTTCTGAACCTGAACAGCTAACCAAAATAGTCCTATGAAAGTATAGAAAACCTGAGCACGTCAATGACAAGCAATGGGATTGCATCAGCAATAAAAGTCTTACAACGAAGAAAAGCTCAGGATTTATGGTTTCATAGCTGAACTCAACACTTCTCAAAGTATTTCAAGCTACGTGTACAGGGCCAGCACTACTCTAACACAAACCCAGACAAAGAAGACAACAAAAAAGGAAACTAGAGACTAATATTTCTAATGAACATAAATATAAACATTCTCAGCAAAATACTGGCAAACTAAATCCAACAACATATAAAATTAAACATGATCAAATGGCATTTATCACAGTTATAGAAGGATGGTTCAACATATGGAAACCAATAAATGCAGTGCACAACTCAGTAAAAGGAAAAATAAAAAGCACATGATCATCTTAATAGATACAGGATAGACTGGAAATGATTACCATCTCAGAGTTTGTTTTTCATCTGACTACAGTCAGTTGGTTAGTCCTTCTTTAGGTATGGAATAATTCAAATGAAATGATTTTTAACTACCAGTATCATCATTTTTGTTTCAGTTTTGAACTTCCCTAAATTCATCAGACTTATTCAATAGAATCCATGTTTCATGAAGCCAAGATGTATAAAATTTTCTAGTTCAGAAAGCATATTCATTTTTTCCCAGTCCATTTGGAAAGTATTTGTCAATAACATATTGCCACAAATCTGCACTATTATGCTAAAACAATTTTTTAGTGCTTATCATATGTCAGATACTGTTCTAGCATTGCTTGAAAATCTCTAGTCTCCTTTTGTAAGTAAGGAAGCTAATGGTGAGAAGGTCTAAGAAACTGTCTGAAGCCCTCAGAGCTGTGAAAGTTGGGTTTACAGATGAGTCCTTCTGGGCATTGTCACCATGCCCATGAAAATCTCAAGTTTTGTTTTTGAGGATTTGTTTGAAGTTACTAAAATAATAGCATATGTTGTAGAAGACACCATTATGTTCTCTCTAGTTTTTCTTGGTAAATTTACATAATCTGGCGTCTGGGTCCTATGGTCGCTTGAATCAAGTCCTGAATTTGGTTAGTGTTTAGGTCCATAATGAAAACGCGGAGAAGAAGATAATGGAAGAAACTTCAGTGCATATTGCAAAGTGAAAGTATTCAATCAGAAAAGTCTACCATATGTTCCTACATGTGTACAATTCTGGAAAGAGCAAACCAAAGGGGAAACAAAAAGAAAGACATCACTGGTTTCTAAGGATTCGAGGTGAGGGAGAGATGAATAGTTTCAGCACTGAGAATTTTTAGGTAGTAAAAGTACTCTTATTATATTGTACTATTTAGTGAAGATCATTATATATTTCCTCCAATCCATAGAACATAAAACACTAAAAGCAAGCCCTAATGTAAATTATGTACATTGAGGGGCCATGTAGGTTGATCACTTGTGACAAATGCATTAGTCTGGCTGCAGATATTGGTAATCAAGCTGTGTTTGGATGCGTGTGTTAGGATAAGATGTGGAAAACTGCTCAGTTTTGCTCTGACTATAACACTGATCTCAAAATTAAAGCACAGTCCCTAAAAATGCAGTTGAACATAGCAAGAGGTGGTGAGTGTTCCTTGGAAATGATACCTGTTCCCTCTTTGAAGTAAATGGACACAGCACATGCAGTTCTACCCTCAGAAGCCTCCTTTCTCTTTTCTTCTCATCATTCCTCTGTTTTATTAACAAATATTTAAGCAGAAAATAAAAATTTACTGTGTGTTTGTGTATATATGTGCAGATTTCCTATCATGGAAAAGAGGAAAAATATGATCATGATTTGGGCTGAACTCAAGAATTCCTGCTTCTTCCATTTCAGGGTTTTCACTGATGGAGGTAGAGAATAGTGAGGGGGAATTAGCGGGTCAGCTAGAATAAAAATGAAATTCCCACAGTACATGTGAAAGCTATATTTTGTCACCTAATATTATTCTATATAATGATACCTGTTTTATTTTTATAAACATTAACCATCAAGAATTACAACCCACTTGTAATTCTTGGAAGGTGCTTTTTTTCTTTTACCTCCCAATAATTCACTTCTAGGATTTAGTCTCTGCACAGCATTTTATATGTCAACGATTACAGCTCCAAAAATTCATCAAACCAGACAACTCACATTGGTATTGGAATGGAACATTCAAATATGTAAGCAAGCCTAGTGGCTTCTCTTGATTGTTAATTCTATTAGTTCTTTGAAAAGTTAATATATGATTTGATCATTTATGATGTCTATATCTGGTACTCTAAGTAATGTCTTTGAAGATAACAATATGCAATATAGCAACCATTGTTAAATTCCTATCATCTTGTTTTGAAAACCTATATTGCTACTGTTTTGGGTTTTTTTGTTGTTCATGTAGTTGTTGTTTGTTTGTCTCTTATTTTTTGTTTTTTTAGTTAAAAAAAGAATACAGATGGATAACTCTTCCCAGGCACACTGCTAAAATTAAAAGAGCACTGTGGGATGGTGAATGGCAAAATAATATCCTGAAGCACTTAGGGCACTTGTTCCTCATGTGGTGGAGAAGCAGTGACCTAGTGGGAGTCAAGAAAAAAACAGGCCAGGCCATCAGATGGTCCTTCCAGCTCGGCCCCAGAGAAGGGATGGGGCAGCACTGACTGCCATGCTTCAAGCTGGAGAGGGCAGGAGAGGGACAAGGGCAGGCAGGCTGACTCCCACCTGCTCCACTGGCCTGTGGCTCACTAGCCGAGTCCCCATCACGCTGCACACACTCTCCTTCCTGTCCTGGACGATCGCTGATTTTGGATGCAGTCAGTCAGTCAGCAAGAGGTACTGGGCACTGAAGAGTTGAAGGATGTGTGGTACCTAGGAGATTTTCCTTTGTTGCTATTACATTTCAGTCATATTGGCATGAAATTGACTCTTGAGGACAAAGCAGGAGAAGGATATTTTAGGGTGGACAAGATGGATTTAGAGAGGGGGCTAAGTTGGTATTTGTGCCATAGAAGTTGCATATCCAATTGTTTGCTAGTAGTTTGTTTAAAAATAAAACGATTCCTGAGAGATGTTGTTGAACACTGGGGACCCCTGGTACTGTTTTCCTGCACATCATATTGTCTTCAGTATAGACAGCGCAGTTCTTAAAAGACTTCAGAAGAACAGCTGGAGAATTTAAAAATATTTTTGAATGGAGTTTTAATTAAATACAGCCAACTTCTATACTTCATGAGAAATTGTATTAGAAAACTTTCCCCTATACACTGTATTATCTCTCTCTGGCATATACACATATATCTCGTAGGCTGGTATGTATATGTGGGATGATTGTGGAGGAAGTAAGTCAAATTAAAAGCTATTCATGATCATGGTCTGTACACATTTGGTATTTATCAACATTGCACTTGGGAAATTAAGTCACAGACTCAAACATTTTTGAAAAGTATCTTTTCTCATTCACTCAGAACACACATGCTGGAAAGATTAGCAAGATCATTTGCCAGTCAGAGGCCAGGTAACTATTTATCTCAGTGGTGAGAAGATTAGTTTGAAAATTTCTGTTTTACATGTATACAACCCATAAACCCAGTCCCCATCCACTGCTTTTCAGGAACTGTTTTGGAATCTATAAAAGAAGGAGGCCCTTTATTGCAAAGAAATTTACATTATGCGTTTGATAAGTAATTCAAGTGCTCATCTTGAAAATAGGAATAATAAACATGCAAATTATGGATCTAATCAGAATGTAGCTACATATATTTTGAAAACAAGAGCAGTCACAGTAAACTACATGATGCCTTCCATATGCTATATTCTCCATCCTAGTGCATTTATTTTAGATGAGGATTTGCAGAGCTGGGTGGTCTGCTCTAAGTCACACACTTAATATTTAGGGAACAATATTAGATTTAGAGACAAGTTATGGATTGCAGTCCATTATCTGCCCTCAATTGTTAGGTAAACAATACTGTAATCTCATGATTGCATGTGGAGTAAGTGATCTTTGCTTAAATAAGCTGAAATGACTGAAGTGTGAATATGGTTATACGCCAAGGTGAGAATGGACACATCTTTCACTATCTCCTGTTGATAAGGTGATGTGTCCAGGAGGTGGCAGCAGTGAGCAGTGATTAAATATATGGACACATCCTCGCTGAGAAGATGGATTACCTTTTCCCAAACACCAGGGAACTAAGTGGCTCAGATGTGGCAGATACATAAAGACATCTAAACAAATGAGGGACATTTTTCACAGGCTGGTAACTTTAAAGTCAGGTGGAGGAGGCTACATCTTCGCAAACTTTATATTGTCTCCTTGATTCATTGGACCAACATGACCACTTTAAAATATGACATCATAAAATTATTTTCTAGATACTAAGAGGGAAGGGAAAAGCATGACAGTGGGATTAGTCAGGCCAGATCAGTTTCATACTAGAATTACCAGAGCTGTCAAAGAAATTTAATTCATTATTGTCAAACAGTCTTATCGTACTTCTTTGCATGAGTGTGTGTGTGTGTGTGTGTGTGTGTGTGTGTGTTTTGCAGGAATGTTTAAAGGCAGATATTGGTTACCGCATTTCTCAATGGTAATTATCTAATGGCTAAAAGCTCTAAAGGTATGTGCGATTGAATGTGTACTTAGTGATCTATCACTGTGTAACACATTGCAACCCAAATTTACAAGCTTGCAAACAGCACACATTTTGGATACCTTTTTTTCTCCACTTTTTCTGTGCATTAGGAATCTGGGAATAGCTTGGCCAGACTGTTCTGGTTTTGAGTCTCTTATAAGATAGCAATCAGAAACCTGTAGGGGCTGCAGCAACCTGAAGGCTTGTCTGACAATTGAGAATCTGATTCTAAGATATCTCATACCCATAGCTGGCAAGTTGAGGCAATTCTTGTCCCATGAGTTTCTCCATAAGGAGGTTTGAATGTCCTTATGATATGTATGATGACTGTTTTTCACAGGGGCAATCAGTTCCTTACAGACAAGCAAGCAATATTATTTATAATCTAGTCTCAAAAGTCACACATTCACATTCTTCTTGCACTTTAATAACCATAGAGACAAGCTCTGTTTCCTTGTGGAAAGATGATAAGATGGGGCTTGAATATAAGGAAATGTAGATCTTTGAGGGCCATCTGGGAGGCCCTTTCCTCTTACAAACAGTTGGAGTAGAACACTTTTCACTAGAAAGCTATTATGAATAGTTTCCATTTTGTTATCAGGTTATGATACAAAGTCACAGTCATATCGGATCCCTAACACATTACTGCAAGCACTGTGATTACTCCATGGAGTAATTATGCTAGAATTACTATTAAAGACTACAGAAGAACTCCTCCTGTTGAAAAAATCAAAATCGAAATCCAAACAAACAAATAAACAAACAAAGAATAGATCACTCTGGATAGAAAAGCTAAATTCCTTGTCAACATTTTGTACTGGAGACCAGTGTGAAAAGCTTAGCCTCTAAAAACACACCTTCTTCCTTAAAAGAGAAAGGAGGAGCCCTGTAGTTTGAGAACATTTGAAAGTCTGACCCACATGATTGGCAAAAGTTTTTATTCAGCCTGCTGCTAAGTACCAAGGTAATAGAACCATACTACTTATTTGATCTTACTGTATTATTGAAACTGTCACGTTCTGCTGAGCACAGTCATTTATTTCTCTGCACTGGCTGATTAGTGTTTTAGGCTGGCATTGTACTTGGCTGGCTTACATTGTGGTGTACAATGACCAATTGGCTTGAACATGAATGATGGAGACTTAGGATGGGAAGAGAGTGGGTAGAAACTTGTCAGCCCACCATTGTCAGCCCTGACCTCTAAATTTCTTGTTTCACAACTCCATTTATCACTGTTTGAACTTTTCTGCTCTTTGGCACCTGTTGGACAATAAATCTCAATGTGGCTGACCAAAAGCATTCCAATATGTGAGGGTTTTTTTTCTCCACCTATGAGAATACTTGAGCAAATTGAGTCACTCAGGAGATTCTAGTTATCTGTGATTGAGGTTGGAAAATATTTTAGCGTATAAACTTGTGGCATTAAAAACAATCCCTAATGTGTGAGGACCTAAGGAATGCTGTAAGAGAACTCTGTAGACCGGTTGTATTGATTCATGGGTCAGTAGCAATTTTATTCACTATAGCATTTATTTTCTCTCTATATCTGTACTCTAAAGGCACCCAAATACTAAATTATTCTTTGTCTTAATCGATTCAGATTCCAGGGATTTTAGTCAATACAGCATATATTAGTGTTGCTCACCCTAAAAATCTCTCTTCTCCTGGGGACCATTGCCTTTTGCTGAGGCATATGTTTGACTGGAAAAAGGACTGTGTTTGCAATTGAATGTGGTCATGTGCCTATGATTTGGGGAAAGGAAAATAAGTACAGGTGAGTGGTAGTTTCTATAAATTTTTCTTACAGTAGGTGATAAGTGAGTATACTTTGATATGTTTCACTCTACTTGATTTTGATGTTTAGAATTTAGATTTATTTGGTGGTTGAGGTACCACGTTAGACCACAGATCATTCCATAGAAGTCAGTCCTAGTCCCAGAAGATAATGAAGTTGCCATCACGGTCCTCATCTGCTTTTGGGAAAAGAAACTTTCATTTGCTGAAGCTACTGCTTTTTTGATAAAGAGTGTCCTTGCTGGTTCTTCATGAAGGCTTGGGTAATTTTTAAGATGCTGATAAACACATCATTACCAGTCGCTTTTTACTCCAAAAAGAAAGAAACTATTTCTCATTCCGTGTGATAGGGGCATGTTGCTTCAATAGCACTGCAGGGGAGAGTGAGTCATAGCAAACCGCTCAGCCTGCCTAAGGCGAGCTCCAGATGCAGTCTGTTCTGTAGCCAAGAAGAGGCCGCTTCCCTGACTCGGATGGTTCGGACGCGGATTCCTCATCATGTGACACACTCTTATTATTTATGCACTGAAATACAGAATTCTGATTTCTATCTTTGCCATTCATTAAAGTTTTCACACATGTAAATTTATTCTTAGCTATTGTGTCAACTGCTTTATGGTATAATGAGATCAGAGGCAAAATTCTAACTTCGGTGTGTACATTAGTGGTATCTGGATAAATATGAGAAACTCAAAGGTGTTTACATGTTAAAATGATTAAAAATTTCTGCAGACAAAAGGTAAAGGGGAAATAGACTTGGAAATAAATATGTAAAACATGAAACCTATAATGTTTGACTAATGAGCTGTAATCCTTTTCAAATCAAAGCTCATATTTAATCCAGATACTTCAATAGTGTCACATTCTTTAAATTGAAATCATCTGTTGTTCAGTTAAAGAATTACATTTGTGTTCATTGTGACTATTTTCTGCAAAGTAATTATGGAATACTTATTATGCATAAACCTGGAGTTATAATCTATGATGGAATAAACTATATAGAAAATCTCGAGTAGCGTGAATATTTCTTAGCTAGCGTGCTATTCTCAATATAAAATGCCATAGTTCACTGAAGATTTGAAGGACATGAGGTGCAGTTACAGCAAGAGTTTATTGTGATGTGAGAGATATTTGGTGAATGTCTAGGATCATTTGGGAAGTTTATTTGGTGCTTGAAAATAGCTATATTTAGATTTAATGTGCAAATGTCATTGCTCCAATTTTGTTAATGAGAAAGCAAGGCTCGGGAATTAAATGACTGTCTCAAAATCAAAACGTTGATTAATGAATTACTTGCTTCTGAACCTGAGACTGTCAATGAGAAAATTATACTATTTCTTTTATGTTGCACTAATTTCTATTTAATATTATATTTTCATTAAGGTGCACTATAGCATAGTTGGATAACTGTGACTGTTGCTTTGTTCTTAGTGAGTTGGGATGCTCGAAGCCTCTGTGACTGAGCCCAGCTGATTTACTGATTAATGTCTGATGCACTGCTAGTGCAAATAGTTACCTAAGAAGCTGAAAATATGAAGCAGCTTATCACTATGTTCCAAAATTGCATCCCTCATCTCTTTTGTTCAAAGATGCTTCTTATTTTTGAAAAGAACATGCTGAATGATGATATTCTAAATGTATGCCCATGGGAGCTATATGAACTTTTTAAATATTTCCAGGAATTTCTGCTGAGAATATTTTAGAAATGCTTCATGACGATTCTCCTGCCTCTGCCTCCAGAATGCTGAGCTCGTAAGTGTGCCCGGAAGTTTAAGAAGTGTTATGTAAGAAAGAAGAATGAATATTTTAATCAATTTGTGCATCTATTCCTATAGAAATGGATGGAAAGGACCACACCATAATAGACCTCATTGGGATGGTTTGTAATTCATGAACAGGTGGAGCAGAATGTTCACCTGGTAATAGAGGCAGCAGACACCACCATCAGCTTGTGCATTTAACTCATTGCGCCTAATTTGCAGAATATCAAAAGGAGAACCTGGTAGAAGCTTAGACTATCATTCCTTTAGGTCATATTCAGGGATCAGATCTGTGGTGTACATTTGGCTCTGTTTAGACACACACTCTTCTCTCCTTACACTGTATAAAGTTCCCAGTATAAGGCAAATTTTTTTTAAAAAAATACTGTGTATAAAAACTAAGGCTTTTTGTTTAAATGTAAACTACTAAAGTACAAGTTTGAGGATGAGCCAAACAGTGAGTGGATTCAGATAAAATGAAATCCTAAAGGTTTGTTAGGCTCAGAAGAAGCGTTGGAAGGGCTAAGAGATCAGCTTTACAGAAGCAGTTTTTGAAACCTCACATTTTTAGACAAATGAGCTCTCATTTTACTGTCAGCAATTTAGAGCTATAATTGATATCAAAAATGCGATTTGTAATATCTTCCTCATTTTTTAGGTTAGTCTCCTTTGTTTAGTCATTTAGGAAAATAAGAATTCTTAGGAGATAAAATACCACAGCAACCACATTATAAACAAATAAATCAATAACTAACTTCGTATACTTTATCATGAAAAATACATTTGTTGTTTCCAAATCAATCTTTCTTTTTTTGATGTTTGCAACTTGAGTTCTTTGGAGGTGATAACTGTTTAAATCAGTACAAAGTGTTGTTTAGACAATATTTGCCCCGTATTTGACCCATTCTCCTTCAAAGTTAGAATCCTGAAGCAGTATGGAGTTGGTTATTCTTATATTTGTATTTTAATATTAACCAATTTCCCATTTCCTACTTTCCAGGCAGGTTGATAGGGACGTGCTACATCTTATAGTCTTATAATTTTCTATAGCTCTAAACTATCTGAGGGGTGAAAGATTAGTTTTCTGATTGCACAAAGCAATAATTGCCCCTATGTTATAGCACAGATACAAAGATAAAACAAATTAATGTAAATAAAGTGTTTATAAGAGTCCCTAAGATAGAACAGATGATCAGGGTAAGTTGGCTATAATTATGATGTCATTTTTTAGCCATAATCATTATATTTACTGAGTGTAACAGCAGTAACATTTTAACTAGTTTTTCTGTCATCAACCTAGATTTCCTCCAGTATTTTTTTCACAGAATAAGCCAAAGTGATAATTTTTAAGGTGAAAATTTGCTTCACCTTACTTTTCTCCATTACCTTGATAGTTCCCTATTCCTTACAAGATATAAACTAAACTTATTATAGGGATTTGCTTCTTTTATAGCTTTTCTGCCCCATTGCTCAATCTTCTACATTGAATTTCAAGTCCTTTTACTTAGTATTGGTAAATATAATGTTAAAAATAATTATTAGCTTTAACATTTTTTGTGTCTAAATTCGTGAACAATGGGTTACTATTCAACAGTTAACTTGGTTTACGAATTTAGATATTTTAAATTCCTGTGAATATTTAGGATCATGTTCAGGGTCAGTGTTAGGGTTAGGTAAACACTGCTCACCACCATGCTAGCAAGGGAGTTTGTAAGTCAAGCTTTGGTATCCTTGCTTTAATTATCTTTCTACTTTTCATATTGTGATTTTGATAGATAGAATTAACTTTTGGTTGCTTGCAGGCAATTTCAAATCTGTTAAAATCAACAAATTTTGTATTGCCTGATTGAATTCTTCTCATTTTTTTACTGTTCATTAGACTCCATTCTTTTATTGGTGTTCTCCTTCCCTCTGCCCCAGTTCATACGGACCCCCATACATTTTCCCAGCCCACCAGGGTTACTTGCCCTCAGTTCTTTATATTTAAACTCGACATCACGCTGTCCCTAATTCTGACATGAACTTTTTATATTTTTACTTTTATTAGTATATGTTTGCAGTACACAATGTTTACATTCACTGTAGGGAATTGGTACAGATACATATTTCAATTCTTTTTTCCCCCTTCCCTTCTCTTCAGTTTTATTTTATTCCTTTGTATTTTTTCCAAATTCATTTTTTTATCTTATAAGACCTTATAAAGTTAATTGTAATACATACCAATTGAAAACCAGATTAATAGGCCAAAGAACTTATAAAAATGCAGCAGACAATTGTATTAATTCAAAATTCACTTTTAGAGAGTGTCTGCTGGATTACGGTACCTTTGATTTCCTATATCTTTTTTTCCTGTTATCTGTCTTTTGACAAACTTTGAGAAGCTTTTTGACAAACTTTTGTTTTGACAAACTTTTGAGAAGCTTTTCCTATTTTGGAACTCTGGGATAAGTCCTTCTACACTTCTACTACAACTGTATTTAGTTTTTCCTGCAATTTTTATGACAGTAAATTGTAAGTTCCTGTTTCTTTATCTACCATCTCCTTTGCCTCCCTCGCTCCCTCATCCTCTTCCCCTTCTCTCCTCAGTGCTAGGAATCTAAGGGCGTCTCACTGAGCTATGTCTCCATCCCTTTTTTCCAATGTTTGATTTTGAGACAGAATTTGACTAAATTACTTAGGCTGGGCTCGAACTTGCAAATCTCCCTCCTCACCCTTCATCAGTGTGGAATTACACAGAGCTATTTTAATCTTTTGAAGATAGTGAAAATGTCTTAACACTGTGGAACACCCCCTCCTGCCTAACTAAAGTAATATTAGAGGTCTTTAACACATAATTATAGAGAATAAAATTAGAGGAAGTTTAGAGAATAGCTTTGAGAGCTTTAACACTGTTTTCTCATCTATAAAAGATTGAACATGGAGTCCAGGGAATGACTCCAAAATATGGCCCATTGCCATGGTGAATATTTTAAACAGAGGAAATCTGAGGAAACTGCAGAGGAAAGAATTTCATTTTCTTCTACCCATTGCTCTGAAGTGGATCATAAGACCTCCTGCAGCAAGTGCCCTTTTTATACCTAGAAAAAAAGGAGCACCCTTATTTCTGAAAATGATAGAGGGAAGAGAAGAATCCTAACATGTAGACCTTTTTAAATTTTTCCAGTTTATTAGCACTAGACTATATTCTAACTATATTCTTTATCATCACTAACATAAAAATGCACAGGCTTAACCTTTTCTCTGGTTCTTCATTTCCTCAAGAAGACTCCCATGTCATCTAAAACTAAACTTATATACACTTGTTCACTTTTCTTTTGTTAATTTTTACTCTAGGTGATCCCACCAATGAACATAAGAACATAGAAAGAAAATATATTTTTCCTCCCCTACAAATGTTGTAAGGTTAAATCTGTGTTGTTGAAGCCACTAAGGTATCAAAGATAAGTGTAATAGCATTTTTGTTAGTCTTGTCAATTTGCCTAATTCTGCATCACTGATGGAGTTGATCACAATATTTATGAAGTAATTTTAAGACAAAGTAGTTTATATGTTGCTTCTCAGGTATTTTTTTTGCTATACAAAAACATACTGTCATGGAGTCTTGGCTAGTGCTAAAGTGAAGCCTTAACTCTAGACCCTCTCGATAGGTAAAGATCAGTTCCTGGGTGTTCGTTTTTTAAATTCCACTTTGGACAATTCAAGATTTTGTTTCTTTAGGAATTAAAGTTAGATATGGACTGGAGACTACAGAGAAAACAATTAGTATTTTATATTTAGCTATAACTTTCAATGTATCATACAATATTTGTGCTGTGTTTCTGCTGAAAGTGATTGCATTACATTTCTGCTAAATGACTCCCTGACTGGTGACAATCACAGATGCTGTTGTTAAATTCCTGGAATCACTATATGAACACAGATAAAGTTAATGTGATTTTTTCTTGGTTACAATAAATTTCCAGGTACCACATAAATCATGAAAATAGTCAATGACAACAGATGTTACCAATTATTGCTTTATAGCGCAGTATTTGGAAGAAACATTTGAAGTTGAATATGTGCACCAAGTTGAATTTATGTCTTTCTTTTATATTTAAATTTGGAAGGAAATGATAGCTGAAACAAGTAAAATAATGTAAAATTATGATGCTATGTGTGAAATTGTTGTGTAGAATACTTTTGTAATTCTTCTATGAGGAATCAGGTTGATATACACTGCCATATTACTGTAGGTAATTATGGCTCATTATTCTCATGTTTTGAGGGACAGGATTTGCCTTTGAGAGCCAGACAGATATCTAAAATCTTTCTCATAAGGAAAGAATAGGTGAGAAGTTATAATTAAGAGTTCTATTAACAATTTTGTTATGTGTTTTGAAGTTTGGCTTTCATATTGCTTATTACTGTCCTTTCTTAAACAGCTATAGATGTCTGATCTAGTTTTAGGTCACTCTGTTGAGACTGATTTCAAGTGCATTTCAGTATAATACCAAATTTCATGAAATTAAAAATAAAACTTTTCACTATTTGTTTTGAAGATGAAGAAATATCTGTAGGGTGATATTTGTTAGCTTGTGAAGAATGCAAACTCTTACTTTATCGATATGAGGAACTATACTATAAAAGTAACTCAGGCTTTCTTCTGTCTTCTCATTAGCCTATATTATTCCACACAGAATATCAGAAAACAGAAAGACATGTAGTGATTTTAATTCAAAAAATATAAACCGTTCTCTGGAAATAAGAGTGAGGACAACTATTAAATTAAGAATGGGCCAGGAAAAGCTGATCTGAGAATTAACAGCTGGTTTTAGGAAGAATGTCTGATATATTCAGCCTTTAACAGGACTCACTGATGATCCTCCCCTTTCACTGTTTTGTTCAAACCTTGGTGTGATCCCTTTTGCATTGTTTGTGCAACCAGTAGAATGCTGCAGAAGTCGTGGCACATCGCTTCCAGGGACATCACTGCTCCTGCCTCACCCTTCCCCCAGTTTTTCTCTCAAATAATACAGTCTGGTACAAGTCAGCTTCTGTGCTATGAGCAGAGGTTCCCAAGGAGAGGGACTGAGGCCTCTGGACAATAGCCAGTGAGGACGTGAGACCTTTGCATGGATGGGCGACCTGGAAGACATGGCCTAACCCAAGCAAGCATTCCAGTGATTGTCATTCCAGGTGACATCGGAATTACAACTTTGTAAAAGACACTGAATCAGAACTCCCTAATTAAACCACTTCAGAATCTGAAAACAATTGAGATAATGTTTTTTTAAAATTTGCTACCAAGTTTAAAAAAAATTATTATATGCTTGCAGTAATAATTACATTGACTGTAGTGAATTTGTACATATGCACACCTCACCTTGATCATTTTTGCTCCCTCCTTCTCCTCATTCCCCTGTCCTCATTTCCCAGAATTCCTTCTCATCTCTCCAAAGTTTACCTAAGCTACTAATTTTGGGAGCAAATTTTACACAGGTGTAGATTAACAATGGGAAAGCTATCAGGAATCACACATTGGTTGTGCACAGTTTCACACTAATGTACATGTACACATGATTCATTTTTTAAAGACCCCCCCCAAATATTCATTTGCTAAGGCTTGGCAATTTGTAACTTTACATTGCTAATAAAATATATGAGAAAATACAGAATAGATTCATTTTGTGGTCTAGGCTTGCAGAAAGTGGAAGTCATGAAGTTTGAATGTAAAGATAGCGTGTTTATTTGTTTGTTTGGTTTTTGTTTCTGTTGGTGATGGTGGCTTTTTGTTTTTTCTGGCAGGAACAAGTTTCTTTGACAATATTATCTCCTATTTGAAGAAATGGAATGGATCAGTAAATGACTCACCATTATAACTAGGATATTTATACAAGACATAGACGTTATCTTACAAATAAAGTGTGGTATTGAAATCCAGTAACCATTGTATTGGACGCTATATAGATCTTGCCACAGTCCAGGTAAAATATACTAGTTTCAAAGGCCACCATAAAAAAATTATAATAAACTAGGTGACTTTAAAAAATCAAAATTTAATCTCTCTTAATGCTGGAAGTCAACAGTCTGAAATCAAGGTATTCACAAGGCACAATTCCTCTTTACTGATATTGTCTTCCAGGCTTTTGTTAGTTATTATGGCATAATGGCCTTCAAGGCCTTTACTCCTATGTTTTCTGTATCTTCTGCAGCTTTTTATTGAGATATCTGCTATTAGATTTAGGCTCATCTTAAATTCAGAGTACTCTGATCTCAAGATCTTTAACTGACTACATCTGTAAAGACCTGTTTTCCAAATAACTTTACCTTCAAAGGGTCTGAGAGTTAAGATTTGAGCATATTTTTTGGAGATCATAATTGAATCTATTATGTAAGCCACATAGATTTCTTCATAAGGCTCTGGTGACTGGTTCCTCAGAAGCTCAAGCACTGCTGTTGGTTGGGTGATCAGCTGAAGCATGGCAGTGGAGTTAGGTGCACAGCTGCAGTGGCAGCAATGGTAGTAAAACAGGTCTTGTATTTTGGGAGGATTTTTTATTACATATTCCACAGGCTTAATGGGGGAGATTTTTTAAAAATCCAGAAAAAAAAAGAAATGAACAGGGGAGTGAAATTCTGGGAACAAATTGAAAGAAACTTAGAGGGAAACAGATACATAACAATCATTTCAGTAAGGAACCTTCTGAATCTTTGCTTATAATTCAGAGAAAGCAGTGCCCTTTCTCATTTTCAAGGAATAACATATTGAAGTCAAGACAAAAACATGAGCAAAACCTCCATGTAATTTGGTAGCTTTAAAACAACCCACCAATCCATTCTGCATGCCCAGAAATTCTGGATAGAAAGAATAGCTGAGTTAGTAGAGGTTGTGTTTTAAGGTTACAAAAATAGCTTCATAATAAGCCTGATTATACTTAGACCATCTGCATAGTCAAAGATTCATGTGTATTTTCTTGTAAAAATGTATGCACTTCTAACTGTATGTATTTTAAAAACTATTTTTATGTCATTCTTTCAGTTTCTTAAAGAATGTGATAGACAACACTATCAAAAAGGTAATGATCATCACCATTTGTGAGATTCTTCATAAAGACAGCTTCAATGTCTCTTTCTGTTCCTGCACGAAAGCCCCCTTGTGTTACTACTTTGCCTGCCAGTACTCAAGAGATGAGCTGATTTTTCTACTGCTGAATGTGCCACGGACATGTGTCTTGCTTTGAGCAATACAATGCAGTAGAAATGTATTTTCTTAGTTCTGAGGCTAGGCTTTGTGTGTTTTTGCAACTTTTGCTCTCACCTGCTTGGCTTGTGAGAATGATCTTGAAGAAGCTTAGATACACTGCAATAGCTGTGTTGTATAGTACACATGCAAATTTCTTGCACACTAACTCAGACAGGGAAAAAGAGAAAAGAAGGAAGAGAAATGAAATAAGATATAAATTTGTATATATACACTAAGATTACTAAGATGATTGTACTACTAATTCTATTAGTTTGTGGAACAAAACAGATAACATCCATAGGGTTAGATCAATTTTGCCTGACTATACCTGGTAATTCAAATAAGACTTATGTAGATAATTGCAAAACAACAAAAAATATTATATTCCTACCACCTTGTTTTGAAAGCCTACATTGTTATTGTTTTGGACTGTTAGATATAGTTATATATTTGTTGTTTTGTTTTTTCCTCTAATACAGAAAGGATGGATGTACACATATATGCTTATATATGTCTAGAAATTTACCTAAAGAGTTTACACTAATTGATTTTAATATGTGGATAGTAGGAACAGCTACACTGAAAAAAACAAGACACTATGGCAGGCACTGATGATTTCCTATCATTTTGACTCAAAAGCCATTAATGCTTTTATTCTTGGTTTTGATTGATTTTACTATGTTTTCAATTCTTTGATATGTATGAAGATATGAACAACTATTTTGAAGAAAACAAGGGACATTATGGTAGCCATTATTGATTTCCTAGTGTCTGGTCTTGAAAGCACTTAAGGCTCTCATTCTTGTGTTTTGATTGCTTTTATACTATCTTGATATATATTAACTTATTGTGTGTGAAGGTAAGGACAACTGTTTTGAAGAAAACAAGAGACATTATGGTAGCCACTGTTGATTTCCTGCTATCTCTTTTTTTTTAAATCCTGTGTTATTTGCATCATTCTACTCTGCTCTACTTTGTTCTGTCTGGTTTTGCTTTGCTCTGTTTTGTTTTATTCTCTTTAAAATAAAAAAAAAATTCTTGCACATCATCAGAGCAAGAAGTAAACCTAATTAGTTAGTCATTATGTAGACTTAGTTCCTTGGGGACCAAAAGGTATCTAGAACAAGCTCAGAATAAAAGAAAGACAAAGGCCATTTTTTAAAAAATGAGCTAGGGCAAAATTTAGTAAGAGCTGTTATAAATTTCTGGGACAAACAGCTACTTAGAGAATAATTAGAAGTTAAAATTATACAGGATGCAACACTTTGGATTACAATCCAGCCACACGTTACAGAAAACTGACGGAGTGGCTTGAACATAGAAGTTCAGCGATAGTGGTTTGGCTCTCCTATGAAAACGCCATGGTCACTGGGGTCCAAGTTCTTCCCAGTTTCTTTTCTCCCATCCTCAGTGCTGGCTTCTGTGCTAAAAGTCTTCTCATAGCCATTGTCTCTGTATTCTGTGGAGTGGCAAAATGTACCTATCTCTTAACTGAATCAACTCACTGAATTAGACCTTCTCTGGCTTCTATCCACTTAATTTCTGCTCACATTTCTGTGTGCTCATCCAGAAGCTGACACTGTCACCTCAAACCTGCATTCCACTTTCTTTATAAGTGAGTGAGAAGAATGGATATTGCAACTCCCAGTCTTTTCTCCAATAGCAAATGAGGACAGCGATAATTGGATGGTGTTTTGCTGCAGTTTTGTCTAAATGTGCTCATTTCTTACTTTGCCTAGACTAACTTTGTATTTCCTCGTTTCCTATATGTTCAGAGCAACAGTTTCTTAGCTTATGGATGTTTCTCTTAACTGTCCTTTTTAAGGCCTTTTTTAAATTAATGAAGTTTATTGATACTTTTTAGGTATACATAATGATCTCATTCATCATAGAGAATTTGTATCTGAACATGATATGTCTGGACTCTTTTTCCTTTATTCTTCTGCCCTTCCCTCAATACTTCTTCCCCTCCTTATTTACAAAAGCTTTGTTCTCATTTTTCTTCTTTTCTCTTTTGTTTTTCTTGTTTCTTCCTAACTTTACCCCTCTCCTTCTCTAGTTCTCCTTCCTATTTGAATGTTCTCTTCCTATTTTACAATGTCTATAATACAGTTTGTCTTCATTCACAGTTTCAATTTCTCACACTAAAGAAATAATGTGGTATTTAAAAATGTGTATTCAATTTATTTCACTTAAGAGTAAGATCTCAAGAGTAAGATGCATCCATTTCCTAGAAACATCTCAAATTGATAAATTTTACCTGAGTAATACTCCATTGTATACAGAACACATCTTCTTTGTCCATTCATTGGTTGATGGGCATTTGAGCTGTTTCCAAAACTGCTGCTGAAACATGGGTGTGCATGCATCTCTGTAACATGATGCATTTAATTCTTCCAGAAAGACAGGATGGATCTATCTGGGTTGAACAGAACTTCTAGTTTAAGTTTTTTGAGGAATTTCAATACTGATTTCCATAGTGGCTGTACCAGTCTATATTCTCACCATGTTATCTTTGACAAGGTGCCAAACACCTTCACTAGAAGAAAGACAGCTTCTTTAATAAATGGTACTTGAAAAACTATCTTTCCACATACCGAACATATCTTTCTCCATGCACTAAACAAAAACTGAAATGGATCAAAGATCTAAATACTAAAATTGAAACACTAAATCTTCTAGAAGAGAATAGATAGAACTCTTGCAGACTGGAATAGGCAAAATCTTAAGAAGCAAAACCCTACTTGCACAGGAACTATTGCAAAGAATCAACAACTGTGAACTTGCAGAAAAAAAAAACCTTTACATAGAAAGAGAAACCACTAATAGAGTGAAAAGAAAATCCACAGTGTGTGGGAAAAATTTTTTGTCAGCTGTTCCTCAGATGGACTAATATCTAGAATAGATAGAGAATGGAAAAAATCAGACCCTCCAAACTGAAAGACCCAACCCCAAAATGGGCTTCTGAAATGAACACTTCTCAGATAAAGAAGTAGATACAGCAGATAAATATATGAAAAATTATTCAACATCACAAGTCATTCAAGAGATTCAAATGAAAACAATGCTGAGATCCCATCTCACCCCAGAAAGAATGACTATTATCAAGAAATCACCCAATAAGAAATGCTGCTGAGACCGTGAGGAAAAAAGAACACAGATCATTTTTCAAGTAAAAAAAATTAGCAAAGTCAGTTAAATAGCTTTGGTTTCCTATTAGTTTTGATTTTTCTGCTACAGCCATAAAACAATAATTTATAAATCAATGTTTTTCTTGTATAATTAATTAAATGTGAGGTTCTCAGTCCAAGTTAGCATAAAAAACATCAATTAGAATTGACTCATGTCTCTGAATTATGGGTTGCAAGTGTTAACTTTCACCATGCCCTACTTTACCTGTGAATGCTTTACAGACTTGCACAATAATGTCAAATGCGACAAGGGTAGAATAGGCTCTGTTTTTGTTTTAAGCATATATTTTATCCAATTTTATTTCTGCTCTATGTTCCTTCTGAAAGACATTATCATCCCTGGGGCAACTGCAAGCCATGGTGGCACTGATGCATGCTCCTTGCTGAAACAGATTCAGTGGATACCTCTGTATAGTTACATTACTTAAACTAATGACTGCAGCTCTTCAGCCTTCCTTCTATCCTTGATTTTGACCTTGTGACTACAGCTTTTGCTTAACAGCAGAATCTCTTCCCTTTTCCCTGGGTTCTGAGTTTAACCATGTAGTCTGCAGATAGAATGCATGTGAAGGTTGAAAAAGTGCTTGTATCCTGCTGCTTCTGTTGAGGAACCTCTGTCTTCCACAGGGAAATGTACATGTGCTGGGCTGCTGGAGGAACAGTAGAGATGAGTGGAGTACAGTCAGGTTTTCCCAATGACAGACCTGACCTCAGATGTCCAGGCAAGTCCACCTGAGACAGAAGGCTCATATGGTTTTCTCATGTATACACTTGGTAACTAGATAAACAGTGATTTGGGGGTTAGCTTATTAACAGCATTATCATAGCAATAGGTAATTTATACAAATATCATTCAAGATTTATTTCCTTTGGGGAAAGTATGAGGATCTCAAACTGACAGCTTCGGGGATATTATTTTCCCCCCTTGGGTCCAGATGATTCAACTATTGAGTTCCAGAGACCTTATGATTTGAATACGATAGCATTGTAATTGTCAGTTTAATGGTGAGGATCAACAGGGCAAATGTTTTAAGGCTTGCTTGAGGTGCAAGAAGTATTAGGCAAAATGCAAATAATATTAATTACTAGGAGACACATGCTTAGGTCTGCATATGTATTTTTTATTCATGGTATAAAGTAAAACTGGTTTACATTAAATAATAGTAGACTTGAGAAAAAACTATCAGTGATATTTTATAATGGTCTACTTGCACCGAATCTCAAGTTAGGTTAAGAGGGACTAAACAGCTTTCTACCAGTCCAAAGGTTTTTTTGCTACATAAATTGCTCATAAGAAATTTTCTGTATTTTTTCTATTAACTACATAATACCATAATTTTGTTCTTTCCAGAAATTTTTTGGAGTAAAATTAATTTAATTTTAATCTTACTACTTGGGAATTTGAAATTTCTTTGCATTAAAATAAAAATATCAAACTGCTATACAGTTCTCTGAAATTTTATCATCTATTTTAACACTTAAAATATAATTTGAAATTTATCTATTATCATACAGTTTAATTATTGCATAATGTTTAACTTCACAGGTAGCATAATTTAACATTTTCTTCTTTTTTCCACTTTTTCTTCACTATTAAAAATATTACCACAACAATATTCTTAGTGTGCATTTCTGGTAATATCCTTCTGAAAGAACTGTATAAGTGGAATTATTGGTTCAAATATTGCAAACATTTTAAAGGTTTAAAAGTCCTGAATATGCATAGCCAAACTGTTTTTGAAGAAATATCATGTTGCTTTCTGCAATGTGTGATACCTTGCTTACAATAAGCTTTATAGCATTGTATATATATTCTTTAAAAATTGTTTGCTAGTGCACATATGTTACACAATTTATAAAGCTCAACAGTTAAAATAACAAGAACATAATCATATTCCAACTTTAAAATAATGACTTCTAAGATTAAGGATCAAAGATGTGTTCACAATACTATAATGGAGCTAGAAAAACAATACACAGGGCAATTTTCCATCTCCTGCGTATTTCTCAAGTAGTCCAGAACAGTAAATCATAATAGGGATTTTTACTTTGAGCTGATTGTGATTTTTGTCTTGAGGTTTTTATTTTTGTTATTCCAAGTATAGTCTAAGTAACAACAACAACAACAAAAAGATGTCAAAGGGGAAAAGGCCAGCTAGTGCTGAGAGAATGTCTCTGAACATGTTTTAAGGGCCCTAACTCAATGTAAAATGCTTGAGAAGAGGAGACAGTGAGATACAGGGTGATTATATGAAGCATTGGGATACAATAGACTAAAATAGACTACAATAGATAAGTAACAATCCTATCTCTATAACATATAAGCTCTATGGTCTGGGTCAAAATGGTTAATCATTCTTAGTCTGAATTTCTTCTTTTTCCTCCGTGTGTGTGGGTGCGTGTGTGTGTGTTTTACTGGGACCTGAACAAAGAACTTTATACACAGTAACAGAATGCTTTACTATTCAGTAACATCTCTAGTCCTTTGTATTTATTATTTTATTTTGAGACAGGATTTTGCTAAATTGCCTGGATTGGCCTTGGCTTTACCATCCTTCTGCCTCAGCTTCCTGCATGCCTGGGATTACAAGCATGTGTGACCACACCTGGCTAGTTTATACACTTAAAAAGGGGTCTCAAAAATCACAGAATTTTTATGAGAAGTAAGTAGGGTAATGTCATTAAACAAAACCACAGTATAAACGTGATGATAGTTATCAAATAACAGAGAATGCTGCATGCACTCAATATCATAGGATTGGTGATGGGGTTCTGTAGTTGGAAATATCAGCAAGTGAAAGGATAACAGAAATTTAGGGGAACCAGCAAGATGCTGTTGACTAAGTAATAAAGATGGTAGGTCTCTAATGGCACGTGGACATTTTCCTGTTGACTTGTAGGTAATTCACTTGCCTAGTTGTCATGCCGAAGAAAGCAGTGACCATGAGTAAATATCTGTGCTCCCCCAAATTGTGACATGTTGCACTTTTCATTGTATTGCAACAATGTGTCTGGAATATGCCTAAAGAGTCTCTAAATGATGATAACTGTGTCCAGCTAAAACTGAAATTGAGGGTTAGATATTCTATAGCCAAGCCTTGAATTCAGAGAGAATCTGCTTGCATATTTAGGAGACCAGAAAATAGCACTGATGGTCTTTTCAGACCTATTGTGATCAAGAGACTATAATGAGAAGCTTTGTAACTAACAATTATCTAAAAATTAATAGAAAGTTGAGTTATAATGAGTATTCTTATGATTGAAATTTCCCAATGTCTATATGCCAAGTCTAGACCCACAATTTTATATCCACAAATGTACCAGTCAGGGTTTACTAGAGAAACAGATGTAATTTCTGATACATTTGTATATCCTGTATTATAAGATTGGCTCATGATGGTCAGTTACAGAGTTGGATGAGGAAGCATGCAAAGAGTGTCTACACATCGGAGGCTGAAGGGTACAGCCCAAGGGCTGGAGCTTACTGCACTGTCCTGCGCAAGTCCATATGAGGAGGCTGATGGGCCTGCAATGGAACACGAAAGAATCTATGATGGCAGGCTAAGAGTCTATGTTGGAAGACTGAAGAGTCCCAGACTGAAGCTGAATAGTCTGTTCCAGAAGTCTGGAGATGACATCAAACTGAAGGCAAAGACCAGAGCTCCTCTGAAGAACCAGCAGTCAGTCCTTCCTCACTTGCCTTTTATTTATTTTACATTAATTAATTAATTATTTTTTTGGTTCCGGGGATTGAACTCACAACTGCACGCTTGCAAGGCAGGCACTTATGCCACTGACCTAAATCCCCAGCTCATTTGCCTTTTATTGTATGCAGGTTACTCCTCTGGGGTGGGTGTAGCACTCACACAATCTTTGTGCCCTCCTCTTGTACAGGCTGAGTTACAAAGTAAGGACCCTGACCTTCAGCTGAGTCAATTAAACTTCTGACCTTCTCAAGATGACACAGTGTGTCAACCATTACAGCAACAACAACAACAAAAACAAATGTAGACTATGTGTTGACATGCAGTAAGACAGTTGGTTAGTTTGGGTCATTATCATGGTTGTCAGTAGATAAATTTATGGTGTAGAACTAACTATTCATTGATTATCACAATAGGAGCATGGTTTCTGTTAGCTATGTCAAAGTAAATTATTTCAGGCCAATATAGGAAGGGAGAATTTGAGATTCTGTAAAAATTCTTTTAACAAATTTCCTACTAAAACTAACCCTACTTAAATGGACTATCACAATTAGGAAAGGGACCTTGCTGTCCCCCCAAAAGAGCTTTCTAAAGAGGATTAATGTAAGAATTAGAGAAATCACTTAGAAACAGCTGAGAGAAAAAAAGATTTAAATATTTAAATTGGGTTAGTCGACATTGGCTCAAAAATTGGAATTTTTTTATGCTTTTTATTAATCCAAACTGAATGATTAGTGGAGAATTATAAGAAAGTAAATGATACAATGCTTATTAAAATAGTCTTATTTTGACTGAGTAAAAATGAACAAAATGCATTGTTCTTGTACTACTATTATAGACAGCTAAAGGTAGAAATACAGGCAGTCAGACAGAGCTAGGCCCTCAAGGGAATCAGTTCAGAGCATGAAAACACATTATGACTGTGGCTGGAGGTGAATCCGTTGAAGGTCAGGTCTCAGGATACAGACAAAATGACAAAACCTACGTACCTCCCCAAGGGATAAGATATTTGATATCACCTAGTCCAATAAAGCCTAGATAGATGTCAGTCACTTCAGTGGGTGACCTGGACCCCTGATCCATCACTTCCTAAAGAAAGTCATTATTCTTTCCATGTACATTTGCTATGTGACCTGCTTCCCTACTGGATACCTAAGTGGCTACAGCTGTTATCTTATTGGTGGCTCATGGTTTTGACACACGTTGTACTCATCTTGTGATTTTGCTCTATAAAACTTCCTTTGAGAAGTGACCTTTTCGGCAGCCTGCTTTTTGCATCTCCTCTTATCTCTCAGGAGCTATTTCTCTGAGTAAGTATTTCCTACTCTAAATCTCCAGTGTTCCTTAGAATTCATTCTTTGATTTTGGGTAACACAGATTTTGAGTATCTGACATCCAGCAGATTGAGAATTACGTATTATTTCTCCTTTATCATTTGGAGAATTTAGTGAAATAATTGGTAAGAATTAAGAGTTTTCTTTCATTCTCTGGATTCTGGATTGTGACTCATTTAGGTTATCAGAATTTTTTTTTTGTTATCAGTTGCTTATGCCTTGTCTTTTCATGCACTGTTTTTTCTTAAACTGATAATAAGTTTAAGTGGAGAACAAGGGAAGATTACAATGTTTCCTTGAGGAGACATTTTACTTTTGCAGGCTAAGACTTATATTCCTGTTTTGCATATGCCGTGTTTAGACTTACTTGTTGCTGAGTTTATTGGTGCTAGTTGCTTGACCTCTTTGACTTGCTTTCACTGTGGTTACCTCGTCTTAGATAACAGCACTAAGGAAAAGTAATGTTAGAGCATTGCCTGGTGGATTTTGATATTATCCAAAGTATGAATTTATGAATGCTATAAAATCGGTTTTTGTGAAATCTAGTTTATAACTGGAAAATATTCATGCTGATTAATAAGCCATAGCATTCTAAATGCTAGTTAAAAGGTGCTAGCACAGCAGTCATTCTTAAGACTCAGAAGATAGGTTTCACTGGGACTGTATGGCCTGATCATCCCAATATACTCTAGAGGGGAATGTTGAGCCTTCTGCTGGCAAGAAAGCAATCTTAGCCCTTGAGATGCCCCACTTTTTCCTTCCCATCAGCCAATTGTTTCAGTTACCCTGAACATGGGAAGAGAATACTTCATTTTTTCTGTTTCTGATCTTCTCCTGTCACTTTGTACTTTTCCTTTTCTGGAGGCTTGTTTCTACTCAAGATTAGAGAAAGAGAACCCTGCACTGTCTCAACTTCCTCTCCTACCCACCAACTTAGAACTTTTAACTTGAGCCCATGGAAAGTGAACCAGCTTCTACCAGAAGGAGATACTTTCTCAAGCACAATACTTAAGGGACCCAAATACATTCAGTTTAAGGGCGAATCTTCAACCTCCTGGCTCTCTCCCCTCCTAGGTTTGGTTCTCATCATTTATGGGTGTAGGGGAGGCAAATACTTTCACTAACGTACAAGTTCTGGTTGCTGCTGAATGATGGGTTCAGGTTTTATCCTGTGGGCTTCTTAAGTGTATTACTGGGGAAGATTGCTAGGTGACTAGGTAAACAGCTTAAAGACTTTTCTGAGCCAATATTTGCCTCTATGTATCTCTGGCGGTAGTCTCCTTTGAAGGCTGGAAAGTGCTCCAACCACTCCCAATTTGCCCTTTGATCTCTTTTTACCGCATTATTTTAAGGAATTGTAAAGCATTTATTAAGGTCTCTTAATTATTGTTTTTGCTAGCAATACTTTCTTCTTTAAACATGACTGCTAGGGCTGGAATCAATTGTAACTTGTGGTTTCACAAACACACGCTGGAGTGAGGCATGTGTTTCCAGAGAAGGTAGGGGCCTGAGTCAGTAAGGGTGATTCCTCTTCTGGTCATTCTCCAGACAGCAGTCACCTCCTTGGAGCAGACCACCATGGGGAATCCCTTGGGGGGAAAATAGCAATCAAGTAGGGAGCAAAAAGGATACCAATTTCCCTGTTGTGTTTCATATGGGAAACTCAATGTCAAATTCTCTTACTCCTTTGGAATGTATTCTTAAGGACTAGAAATTGTTTGACACTCACATATTGAGAAAGAACTGTTAAATATTTTTCTTCATTTGTGCATAGCTTGCATACTCCTTAGAAACAAAATAGTATGAAGAGGGAAGTATAAATTGTAATGCTATTTCACAACTAGAATTATACTGTAAGAGAGAGGGAAAATGGTCAGAATTACCTTATGTTAAAATCTCCTTTGCACTGACATATAATCCTTACTTATCTTCAAAATGTAAATGTGAGCCACAGGAAAACCAGCCTGCTCTAGACCATAAGGCACCATCAAATGTATTTATTATTACTGAGCCTGAGGTTTCCCTCCCTTGCATCTTAGATTATTTACAAGAGACACTGATGAAACATACATCCTTGGCTCCTGATTTGGTAGGACAGATTATTCTTAAAATCAACTTTATTACCCACCCAGTCAGCTTTAGATATTAAGAAAAAGCTACAAAAGATTACTTTTGCTCTAAATAGCTAAATACTTTAGTGAAAATTGCCTCCTCAATATTTTATAATCAAGACCAGAAGGAAGCCAAGGGGAGAAAATGGCTGGTTTGGTTGTAGCTTTATAAGCAATAGATTCTAAGTCTGATTCTCAGGGCTCCAAGAAGTGTTAGATGACTAAACTCACTTGCTACTGTGTGAAAAGTCAGGCCACCTCAGGAGGGACTATGATAAGAACTGTCATGACAAGAGGGCACCCGGAGCCATACCCTGATTGCAAAAGTGACTACCACAAGTCAGACTGCCCCCTAAGACAGAGGTCCCAGTGATCATGCCCATCTTAGAAGCTGGTCCAGCAAGATTGAAGGACCTCAGGGAACTCTCTGCCATCTTTTTCTGGCCAGATTATTGCTTCCACAGAGAAGCCTTGGATAATAATTATAGAGGGAAAAGAAACCAGTTTATTATTGGACATTGGTGCATGTCTCTCAGTCCTTCTTTTCAACCCTGGCCTTTCCTCCAGCCATAATACTTCAGAGAAAGTAGTGACTGAACCCTTTCACACAATCCTTTTTCTTTCTCACAATCCTTAGGCTCTAACTGAGATGGCTTTCACTTCTATTCCTTTTTAATTATACCTGAAAGTCCAGTTCCCCTCTGTGGAAAGGTACTGTAATATATATGCAGCCAAGTCAGATGCACTGCTTCCCCTCATGGAGATGGAAATAAATCCTGAAGTATGGGAAAACTAAAGGTAGAATAGAAGAGCAATAAGAGACGCCATGGTGCAAATACATCTCAAAGATCCTGCTATTTTTCCTCACCAGAAATAATACTCTCTAAGACCTGAAGTTAAAAAGGACTAATGCCTATAAGCAACAACTTAAGAGTACCGTTTACTTACACCCTGTGACAAGTGCCAATCCACTTAGGGATAGCTAACTCATACATTCTCCTTTCTCAATTCCAGAAGATTCCAGTTGGTTTTCAACCCTGGATTTAAAAGATGCGTTCTTTTGTATTCCTGTATGTATGGATTTCCAGTTTCTTTTTGTCTCTGAAAATCCTCATGACTTGGCCTCTCAAATGACTCGGACTGTGCTTCCTTAACGGTTCAGAGACAGTCTCATCTAAGGGGCAAGTACTTTCCATGACTTGGAATGTTTAAAAATTTTCCCAAATCACAGTCTTGCAGTGTATAGATGAGATACTGTTACATGCCCTATCAGAAGAGCCGTCTAGCCAAGGCACATGTGTTCTGCTGAATTTTCTATTAAAGAGAGTTATAAGGTCTCTAGGTCTAAGGTACAACTTTGGAGATAAAATACTTGAGGTAAAATAGTTGAGCCTTTTTACATCTAAGGGAACCAATGAATTGGGAGAATAGAGAATTAAACCAATACTTTCCTTCCTGTAGTCCAAGATCCTAAAAATAGTTAAGGGGATTCCTAGGAATTACAAGCTTTGTTACCTTTGGATAACAGTGTTACGGTGAGTTCACATAACCCTCTCTCAGCTTATAAGGAAAGCCCAAATGGCAGATACTCATATTTTAACCTGGGAACCTGATTCCCAAGCTGCATACCAAAAGAGTAAATAAGCACTTCTAAATGCCCAAGCACTGTGCCTACCATCAGGACACCTTTTCAATTCTATATGTTGATGAAAGGCAGGGCATGAATTTGTGAGTATTTATGCTAGATTGAAGACCTGCCCAAAAGCTTATAGGGTATTGGTGTTGGTTTTTTTTCCTGTCATTGCTGAGACAAAAATACCCGATACCCAACATGAAGGAAGAAAAGGTTTATTTCTTACAGCTTTTGGAGGTTTCAGTCCATACTCAATTGGCTCCAAGGCGGAGTGGCATGGCTGAGGGGCAGCTGTTCATGGTAGCTACAAGCAGCAATAGTGAAAGAACAAAAGAAGGGGAAAGCACACCTCCTTCCTGCCCTTACATTGTATGCTGATTCTCCAACTGCATACCAGAAGCCTAAATAAGCACTTCTAAATGCTCCAGAACTGTGTCTACCATTTCAATCTATATGTGATGAAAGGCAGAGTATTAATTTGTATTTATGCAGGATTGAACACCTGCTCAAAAGCCCATAGAGTATCTAATTCACGAGTTCTGTAGCAAAAGGATGGCCTGTATGTCTTACAGCTGTTGCTGCTATAGCTCTCCTGATGTCAGAGGTATCCAAAATGAATTTAGGCAAAGTCTATTGTACATGAGCCTAAAATGTGCCAGGACGTTTTCTTCCAAATGGAGCTTATGGCTATCAGGCAAAGGACTTCTTAGAATAGCAGGCAAGCCATTCAAATAAGGACATGTTGCTCCTTAAACCCACTACCTTTCTGCTAGAAAAGGAGGCAATTGAGGCTGAAAGACATGGCTGCTAACAGGTAATACTCCACATGTATGTAGCCAGAGGAGACTTGTTACATATACCTCTTATAGACCCTGTTTTAGTCCTCTTATGTGATAGCAATTCCTTCATGGAAAAAGGACAAGAAAGACAAGAGTACATAGTAGCGACTGCATCATCCACTTGAAAGTTCCTCATATGCCCTTTGTGACTATTGCTCACTTGGCAGAACTGATAGTTTTGCAAAAGGTTTTATCATTTAGTGAAGGATAAAAAGTCAATATTTATACTGATTCAAAGTAGCTTTCCTAGTGCTGCATGTCCATGCAGCCATATGGAATGGAAGAAATTATCTAACAGCTAATGGGTCCCTCACAAGGAGATAGATGAACTCTTTATATGTATCCTCCAAAGTGGTGGTTATTCACTGTAGTGTTGTATTCACCAAAAAGGAGTTGATGAAGCATCTCAAAGTGTCACTTGGTTGACACAGCTGCAAAAGAAGCTGCTCCCCCCACACCCATACACACATAGGGCACCCTGATCTGGGAATGGCACCTTGATCATGCTTGGCCCAAATGCTCTCATAACAAATTAATTAGGCTTGGGCTAGGGATATAGCTCAGTGGCATAGTGCCTGCCTGGAAAACGCAAGGTCCTGAGTTTGATTCCTGGTACCAAAACTACCTCAAAACAACAACAGCAACAACAACAACACACACACACACAAACAGACAAAAACAAATCAAGTAGGCTTTTGTCTATGGTGGTCAGTTCCTTCTATCAGGATATTTATGATCAGATAATGGTAAATTATTTCTTCCTGGTGCTAGTCAATGGAACATTATTACATCTTTATATTAAAACATTCACTTGGGGAGAGACAAGACTCACCAAATGGCCTCAAAGTTCTTCATAGGAAAGGTACTCTCAAAAACCATACAATAGATAGTTAAGACGTGTGAAGTCTGCCAAAAGAACAGTCCTCTGAAGTGGACCCCAGGCCCTCCAAGCACACAGAGACATAGTAAATACCCTGGAGAGGATTGGAGGCTTGATTTTACTCATACACCAATGAGTCAAAGGCTCTAATACTCATTGGTTTGAGTAGATACTTTCACTAACAGGGTTGAGGCCTTTCCTCATAGAACAGAAAAAATGGAAAAGGTACTTGTGCAATTATAAAATCTGAATATTGTGTGTAAATTTCCAATCCTTTTGCTAATATCTCTGTGACTATTCAAGATATTAAATGACACATTAATGTCATGTATTCTGGAATTCCCTGGATCTTCTCCTTATCCTCTTTGTCAGAGATTATTACTGACTCTTCCTAGTGGAAACATTTGTTAGTTGTATTCATAATAGTCTTGTTAATCTTATTATTTGACCCATGCATATTTAACCATTTCTTTGGCTTTGTCTCCTCAATACTTAAAGCTATATGCTACCCAATATGGGAACACCTGCCATCTATTGAGCACCTTAGATAGAACCTCTGCAGAGTATCTGTGGCCACCAATTACAAATATGACACCCTTCAGCCAGAAGTAGCCTAAATAGCCATCACCTCTCCCTCCTCATAGCAATTAGGGATAAAACTTCAGAGTGGGAAATCTTATAGACAGGTAAATTATGTAGAAATATTATAGACAGTCAGATGGAACTGGCCCATTGAGGGAGTCAATGCATTGGATGAAAACACTACAACTGTGACTGGCGGTGCATCCACTGATGACCAGGCCTCAAGATAAAGATATAATGACCAGACCTACATATCTCCTCTGGGCAATAAGATAATTGGTATTATCTTGTCCAATAAAGTCTATGTGGTGGATTAACTAATGGTCACCTTGTAACACCCAGCTGGAATGAATCAGAGTGGTGTTTGATGTGAGAGGCCCACCTGAGGACTATTGCCAACACCATAAAAAGAGAACTGGAGGGGCCAATGGTATGTTGTTGATTCTCCTGGAGAAGCTTGTTGCACTGGTTTTCCTGATATGAGCTCAGATCTTCTCATCATTGTAGAGGTTGGGTCCTTGCTATTGCTGAGGATGGCTGTGGTTCTTTTCAGGGGTTCTCTTCTGTTCCTGACCTTGAGCATTACTTCTTGACTCCAGTACAGATCTCTCAGCCTCCTGGCACACATCCTTTATCCCATTGGTATAGACTTTCTAGCTTCCACCATTGACCTTTGGGCCTTCCCAGTGAAGATCCTTCATAACACTGTATGAGACTATTATAATCCAAATATGGAATATTGTAACCCAAATATCATATATTGTAATCTTTTTTTCCAGTTCACCTCGTAGTCGAGAAATACTTGAAATCTCAGAAATGTTCTTAGAACTCTGGTGAGTTAATTCCAGTCTACCACCTCCAATGTAACCCACAGTGAGAGTAAAGACACTAAGATATATTTAAAGCTCTGGGCAACCAAAGGTTCATAAATTACATCCAAGTGAGAATATATGGACAAAGTCTCTGATCCAAGGCCTCTCCCAGAATTTATTATCTTGCAAAGAAGGTAGTGGTTCAAAGATGAGTGACAGTGAGGATGGCAGAAACTATGTGAGTAACTTGAGCCAGGTGGAAAGAAAAGCATCTTTGTAATATGCAAGAATGATATGCAGAAGGATCAGTCTGCGTAACTCAATTAGGGTAGCATCTGAATAGTTTTAGGAGGCAGTTGCTTCAGTTTCTGATATGTAAACTTTTGTGCCAGGGGGAGTCATAGCCTCTCACTTTGAAGCTTGTACCCAGCTACCATTCCTGGAGCTGAGTGGATCTGCCATCCTGCTGCACTCAATTCTGTATAGAGAGCACTGTGTGAGGAAACAGAAAATTGTCATGTTGGCCTCTGGGATTACATATCAGTCCCTTGGCTAGCCTTATTTGCATCGCTTAGAGCCAATTGAAGGGAATACTGTACACATCAGTATATGGAGATAAGACTCCATTTAACTAATGATGCAGCAATTGTTCTGCATTTTAGGAGAGGTGGCCAGGTAGTCTTCTACACAAGACATTGTTCTAGACCCCAGGCCTCCACTGGACTTTTGGAGGACATTGCCATGGGCTATAGGTCTTCAGCTAGACTCATATAAGACATTGCCATGGGATCCAGGCCCTCATTTCAGTTCTTTGGGTTTCTAGTGTGTGGACAGATCTGGTGCACGCTTCTGCATTTGGCTCTTTGAGTGAATATTGTAAAATAATCCTATAAATTATGTGTCCTGTTTTGAAACTTTTCTTCTTGTAAACTCCGACTACAGCAGTCTAAATAGACATCACATAAAAATTATTGCTATCCCCACTTGGGTTTTAATCTGGGTAGAAGGAAAATCAACCTTATATTACCTATCAATTTGCTTTCCAGGCAGAATAGACTCAAGCACAGCAACTCTGACCATCAGGCTTTTCTGGGATTTGATGGGGAATTTATGTGGTCCTACACAAAAACTCACAGTTCAAATCTTTAAATGGATCTTTGACTTGCTAAAGACAGAGTTCAGAAGAAAAAAAATCTCTTTTAGGAAAACAAATTTTGAAAAATCATGCAGAGCAGGACTCAGGATGTTTTATGAATAAGCAGGAAATGAATCAAAGACATTAAAGTTAATAAAAGAACATGAACCTTGCTTTGATTTGGTGGTGGTCTAAAAGCTAGAGTTTGGAGTTCTGAAACTCTAGGGACAAATAAAACAAATGTTGTCCCAAAACATGGTGGTAAGTAGATAGATTCTAAGAACATTACTTTTTGAAATACAATTACAGGTTTTATTCTGGTTTTGTGCTGAAAGACTAGTGAGTGACTCAATGGTTTTAGCTCAAGTGTGTTACATAACTGCACTGTGAAATGGTTCTTCATGAAATGAAAAGGAGGAGACTTGCAATGAATAAATCTAGGACAGTTAGAGGAAGAGAGTGAGCCAAACAAATACTTGACAGTACTGGACAACAGTACTGGAAGTAGAAACAACAGATTAGTGTAAGAGAAAATGAATTGTACAATGTAAAAAAGCTTCTTCCTCTCCCAAGCAACTGTGGAAGTATGAATAAAGAAGAAGTGCTAATTTTGTTTAAATAATAAGTAAAAAATGATCATAGAGACCTAGCGGGAATTGTGGTCATTTGGGAGACAGTTGATTATGATTATATAGTACTAATTGTTTTCAGTTTTTAGAAGCCTCTTAAAATATGTTTAATCTTGTATTTACAATGGCATTCCTTAAATATTTAGAAGCTGTCCTGCCTTTCACAGGTAAGACAGACATAGCTTTCTCAAAAATTCCACAAATACCTTGATTTTAGATTCTCTCTTGTCATCTTGGTCTTAGTCTACTGAAAATGTCTGTTTTCCATTGTGTCTTAAAATAACTGTTAGAGTGGAGCTTATTGGTCCAAAGTTGGTTTAATTAATGGAAAAAAAGACATGCAATATTTCTTTATCTGAGATCGTACTTTTAGCCATGTTTAAGTGAGGCTTAATTGTGGTGTGATTACTTATGATACTGACCCACATTCAATTTGGATTTAACTGAATATCTAACTTTTTGACATTTAAAAAATTATTAGCATATTGTAGATACATATAATGATTGCATTCATCATAAGAAATTTGTACCTGTGCATAATAAATCCTCATTCTTCCTTTTTTCCTATTCCCCTTCCCTCCCTGAAACTCCTCATCCCCTTCTTATTTGCAAAAGCTTTGTTTCCATTTTTCCTTCTATTCTTTTGTTTCTTGTATCTTGTTCACCCCACCTATTCCTTTTCTCATTTGAACATTTTATTCCCATTTTCCAGTATCTTTTATAGCTTTTGACCTTATTTGAATTTTTAGTTTCTCACACCAGAGAATCAATACAGTATTTTAAACATTTGTTTGACTTAAAAGTATGGTCTCAAGATGCATCTATGTGGCTATAAATGTGTCAAGCTTATCTTGACACATATTCCTTGTCTATTCATTGGTGGATGGAAATTTGGGCCGGTTACAAGATTTAGGTATTACATACTGTGCCACTATTAACATGGATGTTATATATTGTTTTCAATTCTTTCAAGAAGATACCAAGAAACAGGGTAGCTGGGTTGAATGGAACCTTTAGTTTTAGTTTTTTGAGGAATATCCATACTGATTTCCAAAATGGTATCAGTCTACACTCCTGCTAACAGTGGAGAAGTGTTCCTTTGCCTCTGCAGTCCACCAGCATTTGTTATTGATTTATTTCTTGAAATCCTCATCTTTCTAGAGTGAATTGGAATCTCAATGTTGTTTTAATTTGCATCTTTTGAACAACCAGAGATGCTGAGCATTTTTCATACATTTATTTGCTGTTTCTGCTTCATCATTTGAAAAGTGTCTATTCATTTCAGATGCCCATTTCTGTACTGTGTCTTTGAAGTCAGGGGATCTGATGATCTGAGTTGTTTGTATATTCAGGATAGTAGTCCTTCATCTCAGGAATAGCTAGCAAAAAAATTTCCCCACACTGTGGATTTTCTATTCATTGTTGGTGTATTTTTTTATTGTGCCAAAACCTTTTAATAAGATGAGATCTTAGTTGATTTTTTTGTAACATTTCTTGTGAAAGTGGGGTTTTGTTTATAAAGTCTTTGCCTACACCAAAGTCTTCAAGAGTTCTACCTATTCTCCCTTCCAGAAGATTTCGTGTCTCTATTTTAATCTGCAGATCTTTGATACATTTTGATTTAACTTTAGTGCCTGGGTCTAGTATTAATCTTCAGCATGTGGCGAGCCCTTTTTTGCCACTGCTTATTAAATAGGCTATCTTTTTTTTCCAGTGAAAGTGTTTGGCACCTTTGTCAAAGATAAGAAGGTTGAATATGTTAGGAGTTATTTCTGCATCTTCCAGTTTCATTAATCTTTAGGTCTATTTTTTTTTATTTGACAGTATCATGCAGTTTTTATCATAGTAGCTCTGCAGTATAATTTCAAGTCAGGGATTGTAATACTTCTAGCCTTGCCTTTGTTGCCAGAATTGCTTTTGCTATGCTAGGTCTTTTCTGGTTCCAAATGAATTTTAGGATTATTTTCTCCAATTCTATGAATATTCTATTGGAATTTTGATTAGGATTGCATTAAAACTGTCTAACAACACTGGAATTGGAACAAATATAACGATTTTACAACAACTTTGGAAGTATGGTTATTTTCATTATATTTGTTCTTTCTACCCAAGAACAAAGGATACCTTTCCATTTTATGATAACTTTTCTCCATCTCATATTTCAGAGCACTGTAAAGGTCTTTTACCTTCTTTGCTAGATTGATTCCTACATTTTTTGATGCTACTATGAAAGGTATTGTCTCCCTAATTTCTCTCTCAGTTAGTTTGTTATTTGTGTATAGAATGGTACTGATTTTTGTGTTAACTTTATATCCGGCTATATGGATGAATTTGGTTATTAATTCTAGGGTTATTTGGCTTTAGTATATGGCTATCTAAGTTTTTTGAGACAGAAATATTTTATTTATATCTCCTTTATGCTACTACTGTAGAATTCATTTTTCTAAACAATATCATAATGCACAAATTGTATTTATTTCTTCTTGAATTCACTTTGATTTATTTAAGATCAGTTGGAATATTCCTTTTTGAAAATGCTCAAGAGGAAAAACTTTGAGTTTTGGCATATTTAGATGTACATAATGAAATGCCTTAGGATAGAATATAATTTTATAAAATATTTTTAATAATTTTGCACATCAAAGAGTTTCTTGGTATGGAATTTTGTACTTGTATTATTTTTTAGGCTTTCAAATTTTTTGAAAATTGGAGTAGTTCAAATTTGTGTTTATGAAGTAGGGATGCTCAAGTTTCCAAAATTCCAAACTATACATTTTTGGTCATTGTTGAGAACAGAAAAAAGATTAAGGCAGAAGGCAAATCATTATGGTAAGTTTTTGTTTTGATACAGTTATTTAACCAGCTACCAGCCATGCAGGCCTAGAACTGTGGGCCCTAATGCTTATGACTCAAGAAATCTTAATGAAGGAAGCAGCCTCTCTATAGTTAATAAACTTTGTAGCATACATTCTAGAATTTTAAATTTCAGCTAATGAAGAGATTTAATCTTTTATTCAAAAGGGAATACATCCCAATCTATATAAGGTCCTTTAATATTTTACAAATATTGTGACCACATTCAAATTTATGCTATTAGCTTCTTTTTGAATAGCTCTTTTGACTTTTGCTAACTCAAGGCTTAAATTTCATTTTCTTTTCCCCTCAAGGTCATAAGAGAGCTTGCTTTCCTTACCTAAGTGTCATCAACCCATTTCTTTACTAAATCTCATGATATCCTTTCCCCATCTGTCATTAGAGGAATTCTTAAAAGATGTCTTAAATTGTGCATTTATATTGAATCTATACTTTTGATATGTTAAGAACTAAGATGTGCTATTTGCCTAGTTTTTTGATTGTTTTCTTTATCTTTCATGTAAGATTTCAGTGAGAGACAAAGTTTTATTTTTAAAAAATGCAAGTCTTAACAACCCCTCAATAATTCTGGACAAAGAGAGAATTTTGACTAATATAGTATAAATATCATGAAACCTTAATTTATACATTGTACATTATGTAAGTAGTATATAAAAATGGCCTTGTTCTATCAGTTAGTATGTTATAAACATAATTTTACACTTTAATTATTAAGCTAATATGTTTTGTAAACATGAACATGAACTACTATAAGGCTTATATAATATATAGTTTTACTATTTTATTCTGTTTATACAGAAATATAAGAGCAGCTCAACATATTAATATAATATTTTATACACACAAGTAGCTACTTGAACATCCTTGATGTAGGAAACAGTCTTCCTCTCTCTGGGGTGGTTAGTCCTCTCCTACCTACAGAGCACATAGCTCCAAGAGGGATGCTCAGGGAGCAGGGAAGAAGGAAGGGGTCACTCTACCATCCAGCCAGCCCAGCTGACTCAAACCTGGTGATCAGTGGGGCTACACATGTCTTAGCCAAATTGTTCTCACATCCTCGTTTTTGCAATTGAGAGTCAAGATACAGTAAAATATCCACTTTAAAAAATAGCTATTTATTAATTTGATAGCATTATCATTATTATTACTGTTATTATTATTATTGAGAGTGCTTTGCTGGAAATCCAAGACTGATTATGTTGGAGAATTGGTCTCAGAAAATACTCTGATTTTGAGAAAAAAGCTATGGGTAAAAATAAAAGTTTTTTTTTAAAAAAACTATACAGCCAGCATATACAACTTCTCTGGATGGTTTTTGAGGTTATCAAATGCTCATAACTGATATGCATCTAAAAATCTTATTTTTTCAGTTGCTGTTTGTCATTTCAGAATGATGTATGCAAACAACTCCCACATATCAATCCCGGCCACTGAGAGAGAAGAGGATTCTGTGTCCTTTTCCAAAATAGCTGGCTTCAGTATCCTCCCACGTACTCTTGGAGATCTTTTTCATTCATGGAGTCTAGCAAATGTTTTTCTCCTTCATTACTTATTCAAAGCCACTGAATATTTTAATTTCTTTCCATTCATCAGCATTATACCTGTATGTATGGTGTATGAACAATGGGAAGGAGTAATGAGGCATGATGTTTACTTTGATGCTTTGGGTAGGAATGTTCATTTTAAAAAGAAATGAACTGAAACCCAAATCATTCTCCCAAGGAGTGCTTATTATGTATTCTACTGAATTTGTTTTTCAGATTTCTTCATCCCTAAGAGAGAGGGTTCCCCTACCCTTTGTCCAATCAAAGGTAATGACAAGTCTAATAGATGCTGTAAACTACTAATTTACAATGTGCAATACAATTGTCTAGAATATAGTATTCATTCTGATAGAGTTCCTGGTGCTTTAAAAACTGAAATTATGATTAGAAAGATTCAAATAATGCTGACTTCCATTACATTTAACCACAATATTATACAATTCTCCATGCTGCAGCATATTCATTCTTTTCTTTTGAATTATGCAATATTTTCTCAAATTTTAATATTACTTTGAAATAAAATTCCAAACACTGCTGAGAGAATAGAACAGTTTTGGTAAAATAGATACAGCTTAATTTTTAGTAATATTCAACAGACAATTTCTTTCTGCAGAGTTCTTAGGAAAAAGCCTTTTTAAATTGTACCCTAAGGCAAACATTTCTAGCCCTATGAATGGTATGGTGTGGGCAGCAGTCCAATGCCCTGTACATGGAAAGATCATTATCCTAATTGCTGTGAGCTATGTAGAAGCTGTACTTGCCCTTTTCACATTGTCAAGGGTGCAAGGTGAGTTTATGGATAGTAGTGAGGGGTAAGCAGTCCTCTTAAAATAATGAATGCCTCATAACTCAGACCTAGTCAGGTGTGAGTGAAATATGTTGTTTTCTCCCATTGTGAATAAAGATCATCAATTACTGCTCAGGACAAAGACACCTTTATTTGTGATCTAAAGCCTTCCGAAGTACAACTCTAAAACTGTAAGTTTCACCTTCCCTTTATTGGGTTATTTATAATTTACTTTAAAGGGCATTCACTCCATCTGTACATGTAATAAACAACAAAAAATTATTTTGTGTTGATTTAATAATAGTGTTAAGAGTTATTATTTATTACACCCCTCTTTGTCAGGCATTTCACATGCAGTTAAATTCAAGTTTCAAATGACATAGTAGAGTTTAAGCAGAATACCAAATGAACAATGACCCAGATTTGAACTCTGCTGTTTTCTCCAAAGCCACTGTGCTTTCTTACATCTCTAGTGAATCTCTAGGAGACAACTATCTAAATTAGTACATAACAAAGATAATTATCATAGAGAATTGGGGTATTTATTTGGACTCTAAACATGACTATCAAGTATACTAGAAATATAAGAACTTTTGGTACTGCAGGTCCTCTACCAGGCTAACAAGTAAACATGAAAAAATATTGTTTGATTAAAAATAGTTTACATTAAACTGAACAAGATGTATAGAATCACTACAATCAGTGTTGCACAAGCAATGCTCTTGGGCCATTATGAAATTTGAGAACAGAGTAAAAGTGTAACAATTACAATAGCTGATACTGAACCCTTGCTTTATGGTACATACTGACTTTGTTTAAACTCACTTCCTTCCCACTAGGGTATTATGGAAGTAAACTAGAGCAGGAAGTGGGAACAATAGAAACCATTGAAGTCATTTAAATAGTTTATCTAATCAAGTGACAGAGGCAGGGGTGAGAGCAGTGGTAAAGGCCTAGAGCTCTTCATTTTAGCCCCATCCCCATTTCAACCTTCAGCAAAAGGCAATCAGGCGGCCTGTTAATGGTCTTTCATACAACAAGAATAAGTGGGGATGAATTGCAACCATAAATATGAAAGTGAAGGCTGAGTTGGTTATAACTTTAGTGAGTCAACCCTTTTTTATGGAGAGAAAGGAAACTAGCTCTTAGATTCCAGCTTTATCAAGACAATAAGATTTACTGGCTATGTGCAGTCACATGCAATATTCAGTCTAATTGGCCGTTATATGTTTATATGTCTCCTTTGTCTGCTAATCTGAGAATTTTGATATATTCATTTACATTGTATTGTTACAGGATTCCACCTACTTGTTTCTATTCCAGAACAAATTTTTTTCTTTTTTTGGGGGGTGGTGCTGGGGATTGAACTAACGACCTCGCCTTTGCCAAGCAGGCACTTATGCTGCTGAGCTAAATCCCTGACCCCCCCCCCCTTTTTTTTTTCAAATTAAGAACAAAAAATGAGTTTGAAACCTGATGGGTAAGAAGAGAGAGCAAGGAAATAAGCAAGATTTGAATCTAAGCCAAAAATTTGACTCCAAGTTCAACTGGTTGGAAGAAATATAATTATTCGTCTTTTAAAATTACATGTGTCAATTTTACATTGTAGAATTAATGTAACAGATTAAAGTCAGGGCATAGAAGTCCTGACTTTCTTTCACAGAAAGAATTAAATATAGAAGTCTATTTACTAGATATTGGAATAGTATATACACCAAAAAGTTCTCATTAAAACAACTTGGCAGCAGCCAGTGTAGAAAGTAGTGATCACTAAGACCACACTAGCTACTTTAAAAGAAGGAATTTCATTTAAATAATAGCTAACCAGGTATTAGAGAAGCAAAAATTAAACATGAAACACTGAAGCACTGCAGAGATAGCAAGTGCAGGTCAAACTGGGACAGCAGAAGGAAGGTTAGCAATTAGGAAAAGCACTCAGACATTTGGAAGGGGAGCCCTCTGGAAGGAAAACTCAATCCTGATGAGAATGTGTGCCTGACTTGGAAAACTGCCAACTGAAATCAACTCCCATCACTAAAATACAGTTTCTCCTGAGTGCAAAGAGAGCCTACACAGGAATCAGAAGCAAAAGCAGCAAGCATGAAACAAACAAGAGGGGACATGTCATTCCTTTTCTCTTAACTTTTCAATCTTGGGCTATTGGTATAACCCAGCACCGGATCGGTGGATGATGCAGAAATTGTTTGCAGAATCACAGGCAGGATCACAAAGCAGACTATAAAAAAGTAGATTTTAAATTAGAGCCACTGCCTTAATTATGGGTATAGCCAATCCCTGGTTTTAAAGTACCAATATTGTTGTCCCGTTAAATATACATCCAGAACCTAAATTCAGAATCTCTTGTTCAATATGATGTCTATGCTTGTGGCACAGTTTCATTTTGGGTCTGCAATTAACTAGAGAAGTTATCTCTCTTTTATGTTTTTCACTTGGAGTTAGATCTTAGCCCCAGATTCCTTGAGTGACCTGTTGTGGTCAAACAGAACATGTATTTGCGCTGGGCTAGCACCAGTTTTCCAATGTCTTCTAGCGTATCAAGTAAAAAAGGGACTTTTTGATCTGTGATCATAAACTTTTTTCCTTTTTTAATAGTATATATTAGTGATATGTAATAATTACATTCACTTGGGGGAGTCGTTATATATGCATATCACATATGAATCATTTTTCCCTCCCGCTGCCCTCAGCCTTCTCGTCCCCCACCCTCAGATCCCCTTCCCATCTCCAGTGTCTACCTCCTCTTTTTTATTGCCTCTTTCATTTTGCTCTTTAAATTACTTGTCTTTTGGTTTTCTCATATAAAAGAAACCACATAGGATTTAATCCTTTTGGCTGATTTATTTCACCTATTTTCACTTACGTGCATTTGTTTTTCAATAAATTTATTTTCTTTAAATGACTCAAATTTATTCTTCATTGTTGCTGTGTAGTACTTCTGAGATAGGCAATTGGGTGTGGCTTCATCTCTCTGGGAAAAGAGGTGTGGCAAGATCCGGGAATCCACACAATACTGCCTCTCCAGCCCTAGCTGTAAACTTCCCTCAGGTTCCAGCGAGGTGTGGGCAGCATAAAAAGATACAGATGCCATGAGGTGACCACCACCATGCCTCTTCGGGGCAGTTCACCCTGTGTCCACACAGTGTACTTCTATTTTGCTTTGATTTGTTTTTAACATTTCCTCTCTTGTGTTCTGCCCAAGTTTGTTCTGCAGAGCCCTTTTCTCCCCACCTTCCACCCTCACTTTTTCAAATAAAGTTTGGCACAGCTTTTTTGCTTGTCTTTTTAATTATTTGTTCAAGAGGAGAAGGACCTGGATAACTTTGTTTGGTGAACCATTTCTAAAAGGAGCTGCCTAATGACACTTCATTGTGTGTATCTGCATTTACTTTATCCATTCATCTGTTGACCAGTTCCAAAATTTATCTATTATGAGTTGTGCTGCTATAAACATGGGTATGCATGTCTCACTGCCATTTGATGACTTTAACTCATTTGGAAAGATTTCAAAAGAGCAAGGCTAGATGGCATTTCTAGTTTAGCTTGTTGAACAATGTGCATATCACAGGATCATTGTTTATAAGGACTAACAGAGGCTAGACTTTCCAGTGGTCATCTTTGCCACTTCAGAAGGAACAAAAGTTTATACATAACAAAGATAGACTGTAACAGAGGATAAGGAACAGACAATCATTATGGATCATTTGAACTACTCTACTCAGACATTTCTGAAAGGAATTGCATTTCCAAATTTTCCACTTACAAAACTGTGAACTGTTTTCCTCATGCATAATCATTTAAAGACAAGAGTTTCTGTCACTTGCCAGCTAAGATTCTGCCAATGCAATACTTAACTGCCTAGGGAGGCAGTGTTTAAAAGCAATTGTACTTCATCTGGATCTTGACTTGAGTATGCAGAATGCAGAGTACTATGGTAGAGAGATTTGGATACTGTCTTGCTATTGAGTGTTACAAAGAATTTGTTAGTCTTTACCTCATGAGAATGGTAATGTGATTACTTTTCAAAAGAAAATACTAGTATATTTAATATATTTGAAGACGAAATAAGATGATACCTGAAACTTGCTTGAAAATAATGCAGTGATGGTGATGAATTTAGATAAGAAATTTTGGTCATAAATTGCTATTTTTGAAACTATGAAGATTTATGAAGATTTACATTATTTTTGAGCTGAGATCTCACTGTGTCTCTCAGGGTGGTCTCCAACTCATGGGCTCAAGTGGTCTTACCTCAAACTCCTGAACAGCGAAAATGACAGATATGCATCCATCGTTGGGGGTTCATTTTATGATTTATTTGTATATACTTTGAATTTTCCAAATTGTAGAGTAAATTTAAAAAAGAATACATAAGTAGTGTCTCAAAAGATGAGTGGTCTATCATCATTACACAAATGTAGACAATTTCAAGACACTGTGTATATGAACTTAGTACTAACTCCTTAAGGAAAGAAACTTCTTTATTTTCATTTTTTAGTTGTTTCCAAATCTGGGGTATGGTGCATGACACAAATTCAAAAACATTTACTAAACTGAGACAATAAAATTTCCATCATGAGAACAAAATTACTGAAATTACTAAAGTGGGTAGCAGAGGAGACATGCACAGAAACTTAATTATAACTTTATTGTTCATAGTTTTTGTGTCATATGATGCCATCCTTTGAGTGTGGTAATACAAAATAATAATACATTGAAGTTCAGTAAGCTAGTAACATTTCTTCAAAAGTTTTGGCTATTAGCTCCTTTAGATAACCTTTAAACCTTTAGATTGTTCTGGCAATAAGAATAGCTATGTTTACCTGAGGTCCCTGGGCCATACCAAATAGGTTATCCTAGCAATGAGATTTATGGAGGGAACTCTGGGTCACACTACCTTAGCTTGACCTCCAGAAAGGTTAGAAATTAAAGTCAGTCATTCAGGCAGTTAGCAGTGGTTATGTGATCAAGCCTCAATTATACCACTAGACCCAACGCTTAGGTGAGCTTCCTGGTCAGCAGAGCTCCATATATATTGTCAGACAACATTGCTTGGAAAAGTTGTGCTGTACACAATTCCAGAGGGACAGGATAACTGGTAGCTTCATGCTTAAAACTGTCTTAGACTCTGACTCATTGCACAGATTCCAGTGGCTCATTTTAGTCTAGTTTCTTTCACTGTAACTTTTCATAACTATGAATAAAATGGCCTTTAATGAGTTCTGTATCTTTCTAGAAAATTCTGGCATCTGAGAGTAGTTAAAAACCCCTTATATTACAATTGGTGTCAGAAGTGAGGGTGACTTGCAGGACAGGTGACTCCATTTTAGGAGTACTTAGCAGCTTTTTAAAACAATCACTCAGTGTGGGCAAATCTTCACCTTATATAACCAGGCTATTCAGATAAAAATCATGAAGTTACTTCCTCAGTTACTTTGACAGCTGCAGTGTAGGTACAAGGCCAGAGGCTGATTTACCGAGAACTTGATGAGTTCACAACTCCACAGGCCCTGGAAAAGGCCCTGATTGAGGTAATGTTGATGCCATAACCAGCAAAAATGAATGTATTTATTATGAATAACAAACATGCTAATTTTAAAAAGGGAGGAAAAAATCTTCAGAAAAAATTAGAAAATTTTCCTTTTAGAGACAAGATTCTGCTCCAAAGTCCTTCAGGCTTAGGGTATAAACCATCATTCCCACCTCTCCTCTGCCTAGCTAAAGGGACAGAATGTAAAGCGACTGACATTAGGACCTAGGGGTCCAGTGTCCTTTACATAGGACAGAAAGGGGAAGGGGAAGGGCTAGGAGGCTTCAAGCAAGTGTGGAGTTAGCATTGTCTCATTATGCTTCCTCTCCCTCTCTGATCCTTACTGTAAAATAGGTTTGCACAGCTGGACACAGTGAGATAGTGATTTGAGGCAAATGAGATAGCTTTGAATAAAGTCTTTTTGCTGTTTTCTTTTCACTGAAATAGATGATCTTTGGTTTGGTCAAGTGGTGATCAAATAGACCCAAGTGTACAGAAGAGAGTGGCTGGTAACAGTCTGGCTAGAAATGTAGTATAGTCACTGTAAATTTACAAGAGCAGGAAAATTTTCCCTCCGCCCTCCCCTGTACTGTATTCATTATGTTGGTGGACAGTGGAGTAGTTTTGATCAATTTTAAGAACTGTTGAGGAAAAATTTAATTGAAAATACATAACTATGATTTTAACAGCATATGTCTATATGTATAATTAACTTATTGTTGTTCATCCCTGTGTAGGAATGGCTTCCAGGACTTTTCCTATGGCTCAGTGGGACAACTGATCCAGTAAATGACCTAGGGTTCAACACCAAAGGTCTCATTGCCAAATCAACCAATCTTATGGCACCTGATGACACCTGACATTGTTACTGTAGCTAACATATGAAATTTTCAGAACCATGAGTTACTCTGTGAAAATTCTTGCAAGTATTACAGTTCATATGTAAAAGAAACTTGATAGAGGTTTTCTCTAATTTAATACTAACACAAAAACTTTACATAATATTACCAAAAATGAATTGCAAAACTGAAACATTTTAAAAAACTGTCAGTAAAACCCCCAAGAATTTTAATTAAGTGTCCCAGAAAAAAAGACTAAATTATATTTTCCTTCTTTATAGAGGAAATGTTACCAAGTCATTTTTACATTAAAGGTCATCAGAGAAATTATCCAGACAGGCAGAAAAAAAGTATTATAGAGATAAAAATTCAACAAAAACATTCTTAAAAAATTGGGGTGTGATTTTGTCATTTTTAGGTCTTTTAAAATACTATTATTTCTTTTCTAGCACTAGTTATTTTCATATCTCCTTTATATTTATAATTTTATAATCCTTTTCTTATAGGAGATATCTATATTGCATATTTTATACAATTATATGTTAATTGTATATTTTATACAATTATACAAAAAATGTGTATGCAGGCAAAGTTTAACACAAAATGCATCTTTCTGATGAAGGAACTGGTTAATGGTGAAGAGGTACCCAGATTTTAAATGTTGCATTGAGACAGATCCTAGATTTAGAACCTTTGGTATAAAACTTTTCCTCATTAAGACTGGCTAATTTGGATTGCCCAGGAATTATATGATCTTTCCAATATTCCTTAATAGATTATCTTCTACTTAATGCTTAAAGGAGGTGAAGCCGATGCTATTTCCTATTAAGAATTACAGTGACACAGAATGCAATAACCAGAGTTGCTGTATATAGCAGATCATCAAGAATATGGATATCTAAGTCTGGAGCTCTGGGAGTAGTGAAACAGTTAATTACAACCTAAGATTGTCTAAACGATGTAATCATCAAAGAAAATAATTGAGGACTAAATGACACCTATGGTAGTCTACTTTCCATTACTGTGAAAAAATACTAGAGATAATCAGCCTATAAAATGGAAAAGTTGCTCAGTTTTGGAAGTTTAAGTCCATGACCAACTGAACCTGTTGCTTTTGGCCTATAGCAGGCAGCATGTTATGGCAGGGATATAATGTGTTGCAAACTGTTTAGCCTTATAACTGGATTATTAAAAAAGATGAGACTAGGGTCCAACTATTGCCTGAAGATCTCTCACTAGACCTTACCCCTTACATTTCTGCCACTTCCCAAAAGAGACACGATGGGTACCAAGGATTTAGGTCCTTTGGAAGACACTTATCCAAACTATAATGACCCATAGTATTCAATAGTATGAAGGGCATATGGAAAGGAAGTCTAGCTGTGCTGCTGAATTATTGAAAGAATAACTTTACAGTCTAAATTCCCAAAGGAGTCATGGACAGATGCAAACTTACTGTTTATGAATGTGCATATGGAATGTGTTTACTCTTACAACTCTAGGGCTAGAACAACTTAAAACCACAATGCAGTTTTGGTTGCTATATTGTATTATAATCACATTCACAACTTTTATCATGTACTTCTTTTATCAAAGTTATACCACTGAAAGGAAATAAAGGACCCTGAGAATCAGAATGGGACTGTGTGAGAGGTCTAGATGATTCAGAGTACCTTCTATCCCTAACCTCCTGATCTTCCTTTGCTAGTAGAATATTCCTTCATCTCCCAGGTAAAGATCATTTCCTCCTTTCCTTAAAGACACTGTCATGTGATGCCCATTCTTCTTGAGCTTTTCTCTCTTTATTCTTGTTTTTCACAGCTTCTGACTAGACTTTTGCCAAGTATTCCTTCTGGGACCAAAATTTCATTTCCAAACTTAGGAGAAAGTGTCCACACAAAAAAATCATATTTTCTGTAATAGTAAAATCCTAGGAATATATGGATTCTGGAGATGCTAAAAAAATTGAATTTATGGCATGGAAACACTTGACTATATTCTTAAGATTTAATGAATTGTCAGGCATGGAGTCATATGCCTATAATCCAAACACTCTGGAGACTGAGGCAGAAGGATTGCTATAAGTTAGAGGTAATCTGGGTTACAAAGTGAGTTCAAGGCCAGCCTGAGCTCCATAGTGAAACTGACTCAAAAACAAAGAAAAACAAAAAACCGCTAAAGATTTAATAAATCATTTTTGAGAATCTAAGGATATTTCTAATTATTAGCTTAGCTAGTTAGAGAAAACTTGAGACTCTGTAACCCATAATAAATGAACTTGCCATGACATAAATTCCTTGATAAGTTTGTGAAAGAAGTAGAACTATTAGAGTGAATTTTAATGCACATCTTGTTGTAGTCAGGGATTGTGAGGAGAACAGTTAGAATCAGGACATGGAATTTATAACATTCTTTTATCATGGTCAGCCAGAATTAACACAAGAAAGTGAAGGAAATCTATCCACAACACTAAAGACATAGAATATTTAGCCAAGGGCCTGGATCCCAGAGCAATGTCCCACATGAGTCCAGATGAAGAACTAGAGCCCATGACAATGCCTCCCACAAGTCCAACTGAAGGTCTAGAGCCCACAAGGACTCACACTAGTCTCTTTTATGGATCTGTGCTGGGAAGGCCTAAAGGTCAGCGGTGGAAGCTAGAAAGTCTATGCCAGCGGGGTGAAGGAGCTGTGCTGGTAGGTTGCGGGTTCTGCACTGGAGCCAAAAAGTCATGCTCAAAACAAAGACCAGGGTTGTCCTGAAAAGCACCACAGCCACCTTCCACAATATGGAGGCCCTGAGCTCCTCCTATGATAAGCACAGTCGAGTACATGCCAGCAAGCCAATGTGACGAGTTCACCATGGAGATTAAGCAGCACACATCTTCCCCTCCAGAGCTGAGAAGTGATGCTCAATGTAAGGACCAGAGTGGCTCCAGGAGAACCAATGGCTCAAACAGCAGCATGTAGGAGAACCCACAATGCTTCAACGCCTCAAGGACTCCCTTCTCGTTCTCCACATCTCTAGCAAGTTTACTCAGGTGGATCATCTGTGCTCAGCACCATGGTGATTTAATTCAGCTGGTGTTAAGTTGACCACCAGTTTTTAATCCATAACACACCTCATCCACTTTCTTTGTTCCTTAAGAAAGCCTAGAAGATGCATCATTTAAGATATTGAAAAGTTACAATGAAAAATGTATTACATCACTTGCAAAGATTGTCAGTGTTGGAAATAAGACTATTTGAAAAATAGTTCTCAATTGCTCTGAAATAAAGGGCATTGCAATGTCATAGAAGGCTCACTGAAATGGATTCTGTGATCAGGAGGAATGACAGATTCCAGACTGGCTCAGATGGTCACAGTTTCCATTATTGGCAGCATAATCGAGGTATCTTGATGTTATGAAATATATATTTTTATCTTTTTCCCATTTACTCTAACAAAACTCCTAAAACTCTTTTTAATTTCCTGAACAATACAGTTGCTAAGTAAACTTCTAATATTTCATCTTTGACTTCAATTACTGACACAGAACTCCTAATCCATTGGAATTTCCTGGTGATATGAGCATCTTTTATTTTTAATGAGGTGACTCTTGGTGGGTTTCTGAATAGGACTGTTCACTAGAAAGAATATATTATGATTAGAAATTTGCAAGTTTCTAAGCTGGGCCTCATTCTAAGGGAAAGGGAAAGGATCTGGATAGTGAATTAATAATTGGTCATGCCTGTGTGATGAAGCTGTCACAAAATTCTTCAACTATGGCTGTGAGAGAGCTTTTGGATTAGTAAACATCTAAATTTTGGGAAATATTAGATCCCAATTTGACAGGGGCAGATGTTCCTCTGCTTGAGACCCATCTGAACCTTGTCATTGTATCTCTTGATCTGGATTTTATTCCCCTGAATTGACTAACCTTTGAAATAGTTTTTGTAATTAATAGGCAACAGAAAGAAAAATACTGTATCATCCAGGAGACAGCTGGGACATTTAGTGCCATGTCTCTGAAACATCTCTTTTGTATTATCAAGACTGTTGCCAAGTGAAAGGGGACACTAGGGACAGGAATGTCTAGAAAAATATTATCTGAGGGATGCTTGGAGCTAGGTAAAGTAGTATAAGTTACAGAAACTGGTTTCCTGCCCATATGATAGATCAGCTGTTCTTTGGCTGATCATGCAAATTAATGATGTCACTGCTTGTTTTATAGGTCTTTCTGGCAATTAACTAGGTCTGTCTATTCTCATGGGACATTCTGAGTATCTTACAGTGACTTTCCTGTTCAGCCTATTGCCAATGGACTTGATCCTGTCCTGCTAGTAATTCTCAGTTAACCCAGCCCTTTCTTGTTGATACTCAAAAGCCATCTCCAGGTGCTTTCTTTAATCACTCAGCAACATACTCCACTGACTCACCACACCTAGGCTAAGGAGGAGACAGTGTTTTCCTGGTGGTATGAGGCACTGCAGAAAATCCAACTTGAGAAAGTGGACATAAAAAACATCAGTTTACTGTCATATCAGACAAAATTGGTGAGTAACTTGGGAACCAGTTACTTAGATTGGATTCTGAAGATGGGGCACTCCTTGTGACTCTCTGGCCTTAACTTGTGGAGTCTACACTAACTCTAGTTGGTGTTAAAATTGAATTAAATTATAGGATACTATGTTGGTATGTGCTGAAGAATTTCATAGTATGTGTGGGGAAAATCTCATATATCTTGTTCAAAAGAGATCTATGTTGAATGTGAAAGGAGGAAAAAAAAAACATTTTTCCTTTTGACTTTTGACTTTTCCTATCTCTTAAAGTTCATAAATAGAACCATGCAATCTACAAGTATATTCAGGAGTGACTGTTAATGATGAGATGCTGGGCTTGAAATACATAAACCTATCCAAGTTTCATGTGAAATGTAAAATCCAGACAAACTAACCACCAATCAAACCAAGAAACAAGGACTGTAGGGCTGATTAAAGTGGCTGTTTTAGGTTACCATGACTGGGAATCTTGAGAATTTTTCAGCTCTAAGAATTAAACCAGTTAACAGAAGTAGGAACTCAGGAGAAAAGATGAAAGCACAGTATAAAGGGGAAGTATTGGGATAATCTACCTAATCTTCCCTGAATTTACACCCATTTAATAGATTGATTTATCCAGTGACTTTGACAATGATTTTAGGTTAATACTAGTCAATAGAAACCTTATTTGACTTAGTTGTATGGCCTTTCAGAAGGCATCTTGGTCTTAAAAATGTGATATGATTTCATCAACTTTTCTAATAGTGGCTAATTTTCATTTGCTGTTCCCAATATTATCTCTTCACTGGAACTCATTAACAGTCTGGCTTCTTCCTATATAGCTCTTGTTTTTAATACATTCTAGCACTGAGAGAACAATAGAAGCAGTTTTCTTTTACTATATAGAGGGAAAGATAAATTTTCTTCTTCTCACTCTCAGGGCCATGTTAACCCTGCATGTTTGTTAGGTCTCTCTCACAAATCAAGTAACTTGACTTGCTTTCTATACTACAGGGCATCATTTGTAGCCTTATGCTGTGAGGACTACAGAATCAGGGAATAACAGGCCTTCTAGTGCTTTAATATTCAGTATCACAGATAAGACTAATTTGCATGAAAATATGGAGGCATTACCTGTTAATGGATCTGCTATTAAACTACTTCCAAATTATTCCATTCAAATTCAAGATAAATTGTACACTTTGTACATCACATTACTAAAAATGAAGTATATGTTTGGTGGACTTATGTGAATTCTAGAAAAATACATAGCATTTTAAAGTGAAACTCTGAATAATTTACTGGATTAGTCAAAAGACTGCCAGATTTAAGAAGGCCCCATATCAAAGGAAGGATAGCCTTGTGAACCAGCCTATAGTATAATTTATTTTACCACTCCATTCTTATGACCTAGTAGATACAATGGCATCAGCCATATGCAGCATGTTGGATTGCTTGTGGAAAGCACTGTTAGATGATTCATCGCAGAAATCCATAGACTTGTGGAGCAAATTCAAAGTCACTCTTTGAGTTTAAATGGTGAGCATTGGCCATGCTTGAGCTATGATGAATTTGAATAAATTGTTGAGCCAATAAGAAAAAAAATTTGGCATACCCTGTAGTACTTTATTATCAAGTAGAAGTAGCATGTATATAGGATAAATAATCACCCCAACCAAGACACTTTTTGAAAATAAAAGCAACACTATTAAGAATTATACTGTGACAATGAATTGATTAGTACTTCAAGATGGCATAAATCTCAGTAGGAAGCAATGACTGTTTCAGTAGGCATCCTTGGCTGCCACTCCCACATCATCCTTTTTCAGTGATCTTTGTTCCCTGTAACCTTGATTAAAGAAGAAAAAAGTTTAAAGTAGACTTGTTCCCTGCTCGGCCGCTGGGCCTGACTGCCACCTCTGTGCCCTGGGCTTCTCCGGGCAGAGCCCGAGCTGAGTGGAGGAAGAACACCTGGCCACTGAGCTCCGCCCCTACTTGCACCACTGGGCCTGCCTGAATGCCTCGGCGCCTCTACTATGAGGAGGAGGAACACCAAGCTTGGACCCTGCTCATGCTGCTGGGTGTGCCTGAGTGCCTGAGTGCCTCCCCGCAATTGCCACACAGAGGAAAACCACTGAGCCCTCCCCCACCCTCAGGCAGCTGACCCAGGCCTGCCCCATCAGCATCCTCCCACTGATGCCACACAGAGGTTGACCATAGTGCTCCTTCCTGGCTCAGGCCACTGAGTTGTGCCTGCAACCCATCACCCTTGTGCTGACCCAGAGGACTACTGCACCCACGCTGGCTGGACCTGCTGCCCTCGGCCACCCTCCCCATCTCTTAGAACAAGCACCGCCGTGACCATTTGGCTCCCACTCTCCCTCCCAGAACCTATTGGGATTGACTATTGGGATTAAATTACCAGATATTGGCCCAGAAGGTGAAAATGACAAGATAAAAAACCAAAATGCAGTCTCAAACATCTAGTCTATCAAGTGCAAGAACAGTCAACAGCAAAACAGAGGATTTTAAAAGTCATACACCAGAAATCTTTGAAAAGATAGCAAATGAAGTAAAAAAAAATCCATGAGGCTATAGAGGAAATCAAATTAGAAGTAATGTCCTATGTAAAAACAGGAATAACAACCTTAGTAAAGGATTTGCTCAATGTAACTAGAGAAGAAACAGATAAAAAAAATACAGGAGCATGGGAAATTGATTGAAACTTTGAATGAACAATGTAGAAAACAAGCAGAATCCATGAAACAAATTTAAAGAGATATCCAAGAGACAAAATTCTATTGAAAGCAGGCAAAACCATTTAAATGAAGCTGAGGATAGAATTTCGGACCTTGAGGACAGGATCTCAGATAGTGATCATGAAAGGGTAGAACTTATAAAAACAACAAAGCAGCATGAAATGACAATCCATCAGCTTCAAGATGATGCAAGGATAAACAATGTAAGATTAATAGGCATCAGTGAGGAGGCAAGAGACAATGCAAAGGACATATCTAAGCTGTTCACAGAAATAATGGCAGAAAATTTCCTAAACATGGGGAAAAAAATCTGATATCCAAAAAGTGAGGCATACAGAATGCCAAACAGTTATAACCAACATAAATCTACACCCAGACATATAATAATTAAGATCTCATACATACAGCATAAAAATAGAATACTAAAAGCTGTTAGAGAAAAGACACAACTCACCTATCAAGGAAAGCCCATTAGAATCACAACAGACTTAGCGCAAATCTTCAGGTTAAGACAAGCTTGGAGTGAAGTATTTCAAACCCTAAAAGAAAACAACTTTCAACCCAGACTGATGTACCCAGCAAAACTGTCTTTCAAATTTAATGGAGAAACAAGATACTTCCATGACAAAGAACAACTGAAGAAATTCATGTCCACCAAACCAACCTTAGGAGTGCTGAAAGACATGCTAGATAGAGATAAAAATGACCACAATCCCCAGAACAACAACAGAAAGAAGCCACTAATCTGGACAAGAAATTAAACAAGGGAAAAAAGCATGAAACTACTCAGTCCTGACCTAGATCCCTGATCTCCCAAATGAGTATACAGTGGAGGTTAAATAAAAAGAGACAATTGTAATGATTTATTAGGGGCTCCAGGAGGGTCAAAAGCCTTTAGTTAAGCTCACAACTTTGAGGTCTAAGACAAAGGCTTCTCTAGATCACTCTTTTTAACAATCCAACTGAGGAAAGTGCCAGCAATGAGCAGGACCTTGGAGTCACTTCAAGGATATCTCCAAGTAATGAATCAAGTCAATTCATTAGAACTGTCTTATCATGAAGGCATGGTAAAAGTGAGACAGTAGGAGTAAATTCTGCAGTTGCAGTCTCTATCTACTTAATTAGGGTTGGAACCAAATGTCCGCAGCTGTGGCCTTTTCTTGCCCTTTGAGGTGTCTTGGGCCTCATAGATTACTACAAATCTCAGCCATGATCAGTGATTCATAGAGGTTCACTTACCATGAATCAGCTCCCATTGCCAGGTAAGGGGCTGAGGCCTAGCACAGACTCACAGATAAACATAGAAAATCAATTAGTAAAGTTTAAATCCTGCTCAGAGACATTGGGTAGTGGTCTCCAACAGGAAACCAACAATAGGAACACAACATGGCAAAGTCAAGCCAGTACATATCAGTGATAACCATAAATGTGAATGGGCTTAATTCACCTATCAAAAGAAGCATGTTGACAGAATGGATCAAGAAATAGCGTACCACAATATGCTGTGTACAAGAAACACACCTGACCCAAAAAGAAACTCATAGACTAAAAGTCAAAGGATGGAAAACAGTATTCCATGCAATAGGAACCCAGAAAATATCAGGGATAGCTATTCTGTTTGCAGAAAAGTGAACTTCAAATCTAAAATGATGAAAAGAGATAAAGAAGGCTATTACATATTTGTAAGTGGAAAACTACAAGAGTAAGAACTAACAATTTTAAATATATATGCACCAAATACAGGAATAACCAACTATATAAGACAAACACTAATGGACATGAAAAACCAAGTACACAATAACACAATTATATTAGGAGACTTTAACACCCCACTGTCACAAAGAGATAGATCAACTAGACAAAAAATCAGGAAAGAAATAACTGAACTGAATCACACCTGTGAACAAATGGACTTAGTGGGTGTTTAAAGAGTGTTTCACCCAAGAACATCAGAATGTACATTCTTAGCTGCACATGGGACATTATCCAAAACAGACCATATATGAACTCATAAAGCATTCTTAAGTAAATGCAAAGGGAATGAAGTTATCCCATGCATAATATCTGATCATAGTGCACTAACATTGGAAATCAATGGCAAAAAACCCCTGCAGAACCTGCATAAACACATGGAAATTAAATAACAACCTCCTTAACAACCAGTGGGTTACAGATGAAATTAAAGAAGAAATAAAACTATACCTACAATACAATGAAAATGCAGACACAATACACTGTAACCTTTGGGACACAATGAAAGCAGTCCTAAGAGGAAAATATATAGCAATAAATAGTCACATCAAGAAAATGGAACCAGTACAAATAAATAACCTAATGCTACCTCTCAAGCTCCTAGAAAAGGAAGAGGAAGTCAAACCCAAAGCTCATAGAAGAGAGGAAATTGTAAAGATTAGAGCACAAATTAATACAATTGACACCAAAAAACAATACAAAGAATTAATGAATCAAAGAGTTGTTTTTTTGAGAGGACAAACAAAATTGATAAACCTCTAGCCAACCTTATCAACAAAAAGAAAGAAAAAAGCCAAATCCATGCGATAAGGACTGAAAAAAAGGAAATTACTACAGATCCCATGGAAATTCAAAAGACCATGAACAGCTACTTTGAAAATCTCTAATCACATAGGATGAAAAACAGAGGAAATGATCACATTTCTAGAAACATGTGAACTACCAAAGCTCAACCAAGAAGATATAGCTATTTTGAATAACCCAATATCAGCTACTGAAATTGAAAATGTGATTAAAAGCTTACCAACAAAGAAAAGCCCAGGTCCTGATGGATTTATGACTGAATTCTATAAGAAATTTAGAGAAGATTTAATGCCAACACTCCTTAAACTCTTCAATTAAATTGAAAGAAAAGCAGTCCTCTTTAAAACATTCTTGGAGGCAAGTATTACCCTGATACCAAAACCAGAGAAAGAACCAACCAAAAAGAAGAACTATAGACCAGTCTCACTAATGAACATCGATACGAAGATTCTCAATAAAATACTGGCAAATAGAATGCAGCAAATCATTAAGAAGATTATACACCACAACCAAGTGGGATTTATTCCAGGAATGCAAGAATGTTTCAACATACGCAAATCAATAAATGTAATATACCACATCAACAGAGCCAAAAATAAAAACCACATGATCGTCTCAACAGATGCAGAAAAAAGCTTTTGATAAAGTCCAACACTTGTTTATGATAAACACCCTACAGAAACTTGGAATAGATGGTTATGTACCTCAATCTCATAAAGGCCATTTATGACAATCCAACAGCCAACATTATACTAAATGGACAAAAACTGAAAGCCTTCACTCTAAAATCAGGAACAAGACAAAGATGTCCACTATTACCATTCCTATTCAATATAGTTCTAGAAATATAAGCCAGAGCAATCAGACAAGAGGGAGAAACAAAAGGAATAAAAATAGGAAAAGAAGAAATTAAATTAACATTATTTGCAGACAACATGATAGTTCACATAGGAGACCCCAAAAACTCCATTACAAGACTACTAGAGGTAATAAAAAAATTCAGCAGCATAGCTGGATACAAAGTCAACACTCAAAAATGAATAGCATTCCTGTACATAAACAAAAAAAAAAACTCAGTGAAAGAGAAATTATGGAAATATCACCTTTCACAATAGTATCGAAAAAAATCAGATACTTAGGAATCAACCTAACCAAGAATGTAAAAGATCTATGCAGTGAAAATTATACTACTCTAAAAAAGGAGATTGAAGAAGATATTAGAAAATGGAAGGATATTCCTTGCTCTTGGCTAGGAAGAGCCAACATTGTGAAAGTGGCCATACTCCCCAAAAATGTTATACAGATTCAATGCAATCCCAATCAAAATACCATCAACATACCTTACAGATCTAGAAAAAATATTGCTAAAATTCATCTGGAAACAGAAGAAACCTAGAATAGCAAAGGCAATTTTGGGCAACAAAGGCAAGACAGAAGGCATCTCAATTCCTGACTCAAAACTATACTAAAAAGCCACAGTAAAGAAATCAGCATGGTACTGGCAAAGAAATAGACCTGAGGATCAATGGAACAGATTACAAGAGGCAAACACTAATACAAAGACACTCAACCACCTTATACTTGACAAAGGGACTAAACATATTCACTGGAAAAAAGATAATCTCTTTAATAAATGGTGTTGGAAAAATTGGCTGTCCACATGCTGAAGACTGAAACTACATCCATGCCTATCACTGTGCACAAAACTAAAGTCTAAATGGATCAAAGACCTAAATATTAAAACAGAAACACTAAATCTACTGGAAGACAAGGTAGGTAGAAGTCTTGGAGACATAGGGGTAGACAGAGAATTCATGAACAAAATGCAAACTGCACAGGAAACACTTCAAAGAATCAACAACTGGGATCTCATATTATTGAAAAGATTCTGGACTTCAAAAGAAATCACCAATAGAGTGAAAAGAAAACCCACAGAATGGGAAAGAATTTTAACCAGTAATCCCTTAGACAAAGGACTTATATCAAGAACATATAATGAATTGAAAGATATCAAGCCCCTCAAATTCAAAGACCCTTTCCAAAAATGGGTATCTGAGATAAAACGAAGTTCTCAGATGAAAATATACAAATGGCAAATAAATGCATGAAGAAATGTTCACCATCACTGGTCATTCAAGAAATGCAAATTAAAACAGCATTGAGATTTCATCTCACCCCAGAAAGAATGGCTGCCATCAAGAAACTACTGATAACAAATGTTGGGAGGCTGTGGGGAAAAAGGAACACTGCTCCACTGTTGGTGGGAATGTAGACTGGTGCAGCCACTATGTAAATCACTATGGAGATTCCTCAAAAAACTAGAATTGGAAGTTATATTCAATCCAGCTATTCCTCTCCTGGGTATTTTCCCAGAAAAACTGAAAAGATCATATCACAGTGATATATGTACACCTATGTTCATAGCAGCACAATTTGTGATAGCTAAATCTTGGAAACAACCAAAATGTGCATTAATTGCATAGTGGATGAAAAAGATGTATTTTTATACAATGGAATACTACTCAGCTATAAAAAAGGATGATCTTGAGGTCTTTCTAGGTAAATGGAGGCAACTTGAAAATATCCTCATTAGTGAAATGAACAAGACTCACATGAGTAAATATCACATTATCTCTCTAATGTAAAAAAAAACTGACAGAATAATGGGACCCAAAAGGTATAACAGATATTGTGAAGGTGAAAGGGAAGGAAAGTTCTAAAGAGTTTAATGGTATGTATAGTGTGTAAGATAGATGACCATGTTACTGAACTTCTGTTGGAACACTGAACAGAAGGATTTACACTGTCAATGTTTGAGTGTCTGGCCACTATTTATGCTCTGATTTTGTGCCTTTGGTAACTATTCTTTAGGATGACAATGAGTAATGTATCAACTAGTGATTCTATGATAATAATTTTTTTTAATTTGGCATTGTTCTACCCTTTTCTGATTTTCTATTTTGTTTAATTCTCTTTTCTTTCTTTTTTTAAAAAAGAGCAATATGCAATATAACAACTATTGTTAAATTTCTTTATTCTGTTTTAAAAACTTTTATTAATATTGTTTTGAGTTTACCATTTTTGTTTATGCCTTTTAGTTTTAGTTCTTCTTTTCTGAATTTTCTATTTTTTAAATAAAATTTTAAAAAATAAAATAGACTTGCTAATCAAACCTGGAGCATACTGATGCTGTTTAGCCCCAATCTAGAAAGGGATCCCAGCAAGGATCAGGTTGGTTATTGCATCTTGTCCATTTTGTCTGGAAGGACAGATGCTTAAAGTATATGTTTATGATGATTCACAGAAAAGTGCTAATAATTTGGAAGGATAATCCAGAGATATTTAGTGAACAGAAAAGAGGGATCACAAAGAGAATCTCTGGGAGAGAGAGTATGTAGATGATACTTTTTCAGCATATGTTGAGTGAGAATATTTAAATATCTGGCAGACACTATCACAGAGGAGGAAGGTTTTGATAATTAGATATGCATGATGGCTACTTTGTTTCCAATTGTTTCCCAACCACATCAGTACTTGTTCAATGAACTATTAAATAAAGTAGTCATGGTGACAGACAAGAGTGGCATTCCCTAAGGCCTATTTAAATAATAGCACTGTTGAATGCTCAATTTCCTAGTAGCAGAGAACAATCATGTTCATGGCGGCTGATTGCTAAGTGTTCAGAAATTTTGTGTCAACTAATTTACCTCTGTTTCTCTCTATGTTTCCCTTGATATTTTCACTGTTTAATTTTACCACCACTAGTCATAGTAGGGGACTCCTCTATTTCATTCATTTTTTTGCAAACAATTAGGATGAACTCATGGGCCTTGGGCTTTAGCTGCATATAGAAACCAGTGCCTTACAGGGACATTCCTCCTTCAGGGAACTAGAAGCTACATTTTCATTTTTTCAGTAAGAGTAAGGGTGTTATGTTAGATAACATTTGTTCTATATTTCTTGCTGAACTGTTGTTCAAGTATGGGAAACTGGAGAAAATTGATGTGAGATAAGGTAGTGAACATTTGTATTGTTTATGAACTTCCTAGCATCTTCTGAATATCACACCTCAAATTTCTCATGTCATTTTAACATCAAAGACAGAAATGTTTTCCATTAAAACTAGAATGCAGATGGTTGGGAGAAGCCACTTGGAACTCAGTTCAGAAGAGAATGACATGAGTTCTCATCATACAAAAATAACTCCTATGAGGTTGATGAAGAGGCAACATGCTATCAGAACTCACAGACAACCCAAAATGTAAATTTGAATATCCTTCTTTTTATAGATATAGAATAGGATGCTTTTTTAGTCAAGGGTTGGAAGGAGAACAATTATTTACAGGAGACAGAGGTTATAATATTATTTTATGATTGTCGCCCAGAGTTAAATACAAGAAAGTGCAGAAAATCTGTCCACAACAATAAAGACCTAGAAAATCCAGCCAAGGGCCTGGGTCTCACAGTAATGTCCTGCACAAGTCCAGCTGAAGATCTAGAGCCCATGACAATATTTTCCACAAGTTCCACTGGAGGCCTAGAGTCCATCATATTGACTCATGTAAATCTATTTCATGGATCGGCACTGGGAAAGCCCAGAGGGCAGTGGTGGAAGCTAGAAAGTTATGCCAGTGGGGTGAAGCCTCTGTGCCAGTAAGTTGAGGGTTCTACACCGGAGCCAAGAAGAAATGCTCAAAATAAGGATCAGAGCTCCCCTGAAAAGTATCACAGCCATCCTCAGTGACAGTGAGGTTTTGAGCTCCTCCAACCATGAGAACAGTTGAGTATACGTCAGGAAGCCAGTGTGACAAGCTTCTCCTGGAGATAAAATAGCACACATGAGTGAGGAAGCAATACTCAACATAAGGACCAGAGCTCCCGCAAAGTGAACCATGGCCACTCTCAGTATCAAGGTCCTGAGCTCCTCTGATGATAATGGCCTAATTCATATAAAGGAAGCTAGTTGTGACAAGCTCCTCCAGGAGAACCAATGGCTCTAAATAACAACACTTAGGAGTACCCATTACACCTCCCTCTTCCTCTCCATGTCTCCTTTTATGCTGGCAACTTTCCTCAGGTGGGCTATCTACATTCAGCACCATGCTGATTTAATTCAGTTGGTGTTAAGTTGACCACAAATTTTTAATCTATGACAGATGCACTCTGATGTTTATAGCTAAAGCCATGTTCTTGATACATGAATATTTGAGATAACCAAATATTTGAGGTAACCAAATATTCAGTACCTCAAAGGGAGGAATGGGCATTAATCTCAACAACCATGCTACAACTGATTTTTTAAAGCAATCTACCCAGGACTTAAAATGTGGAATAGTATAATCAATCCCAAATAATAGAGTAAGAATTCATTCTCCAACAGAGAGTTTGCCAAATTTCTCCAGTTTAAGATAGTCTCATATACAAAATGGATATTAGTGAAACAGCTATACCAGTAGAATATCTTTTAGCCAGTCATGGTGGTGCATGTCTGTAAACCCAGCCCTCTGGGAGGCTGAGGTAAGACTGGTGGTTTCAGCCTAGTTTGGACAATGTAAAGAGATCATGTCTCAAAATTAAAAAATAAATAAGAGTTTACTGTATATTTTAAATAACTAGCCAACTACATTAAAATCTATTTAAAAATTGTAACTTTATGTATCTTTTAGCTCATATCTATAATATAAATGCAAATTTGCCTTTATTTAAAGTTGAGAATTTAATAATCGGCTGGGAAGTTGTGAAATTACTAGCCCCTAAAGGAATAGAAAGTGTTCCAACCAGAATTTTCAGGATTGGAATGATTTTTAAAAAATGTGAACATTATGATGAATGTATGCTATTGGAAAATAAGGTTATTACATAGGGTACTTAATGAAGATGGTATATATATTTCCACACTGCAAAATAGCATACTGTTCAGTTCCTAAATGTTTTTTTTTTGAAACTAGATACATATTGACTTTTCAGAGTTATTATAACCTATTGTGTAGTTATTTTTTAGTTGTAAAAATATTTTTGTGACATAAATCTACTATATGGATGAATTTTACAGCAATAATTGTGCAATGGTTATGACTACATTGGATGTGTGTGGGGTGACTGTGTACAATACTGCACTGAACTTATAAATACTCCTTAATTCTTTCTGGGTTCACAAGTTCACAGCTGATGTGAAACACCTATTAGACATTTAAGAGCAACATAAAAAGACTACTTCTGGAAGGCTGTGTTTATGCCTGGAATAGATCTCCTCTTGAGCAAGTTGAAAGCCCATTAAAAGGATTTGATCTCAGCTTTTGTGAGTTGTTTTCTTTTCCATTAGAGAGCGAGTCTTACAGAAGTAACATGGGTAGTTGTTGCCTTAATTATGGGGAGTTTGGCTTTATAATAACTTCAAAGCAAAACTTGGACATGTGACATGATGACACAGGGGCAGAAATTTCACAACTGAAAAAGAGAAGATTCAGGTCATCCTGCTATTCAGGATAGCTGAAAAATATGTCTGAATTTCTCATTTAATGCTATCCAGAGAGGGCTAAAATTTAGATTGTGTAATAAGCTCTGCTATTTCAATTCTGTCTTTCAGGCAAAGCATCAGTCATTACACAGTCCTGGAATATTTTTTTTTCATAAGTAGGACTGTACGCTGTAGTGGATCAAATAGTTTTGGCTATACTTTATTTAGATTTACTATATTTGAACAGCAACAGCAAATGGCTTTTTCAATATGCTTAATTATTAGTATTGTTAATCTTAACTCTAAAAATTTTTTCTCTCAGTTAACAATCTCCTAAATAGATAGATTTCATTAACTAATTGGCTGAAAGTAAGCAAGTGTTCATGCAAAATGTTTAACAAATACTGGGTTTCATTTGAGGGATATTGGACTTAAGTTTGTGAAATGTATTTAGTCTGAGTTTGATGATAGCTAAAGATGATTAATGGTTTTACCTTTATGCTATTTGATCAAAGAACAAATAACCCAATCTGAAAATTTACACACTCTCACCGATAGTCTATAGATATGAATGTTACTATGTAACTACTCTTCAAATAACTCAGTTAAATTTGTCATTTTTACCTTATAGATATTCAATAAAATATTTGAAGTTATTTGTTTCTTGATATTTTTCATGAGTAAAATATCTTGGTGGTTTCTAATAGGGCAAATCACCTGTATCTCTGCTTTAGGTTCTACTCAAAGACCATTGGGCTAATTTCCACATGACTTCTGCATGCAAGGGAAGGGTTTCAAAATGGCACATGTTGTGGTACATAAAGCTGCAAGCTAAATTACTTGTTAGGCCTCTTGACTGTGACATGTTTCAGTTCCTGTCATACATCTTGCATTAATCATCTCCTTGCCCACCCTGGTTTCAAAAAATTGTTTATAAAATTCAATCAATTTTACAATCTTTTTCTATATGGCTTTTTCTTCTCATAAACTCATTCATTGCAAGGCAGGAGATTAGGACACAACAGGCTGGCTGAAAAACAAGTTGTAACCTGTGAATTACAAAGATGCTAACTTTCCGGAAACTAAATAGCAAAATGTGACCTGTCAATCATAGCTGGTATTTGTGAGCAGAATAACTTTTAATAGACTAAGTCTGAGAGCGTGTGAAAGGTGGTAACCATTGTCTTCATGGCCATTGCGATCAATCTTCTTGTGTTGTCTTGTTTACGCAGTGGTCCTTCATAAGGCAGAGCATATCTTCAGTTTTCTTGACTCTTTTCAATTCTCTTTTCTTCATTTTTCTCTTTTTCTTTTCTTGCTTCACATAAAAGTAACATTTTAGCTGTTTATCTATTGTCCCAGTCAATTCTTTGGGCAGAACAAAGAGAACCTAGAATTATCAGACATTGTGCCATCTAGCAACAACTAGTTGTCACTGATTTCTTGGCCTGCAGTCGTGACCCTGTTAAGTTATGTACTTAAAAACTGGAAATGATTTACCATTATCTAATCAATAAATTTCAGACTTAGAAAACAAGATTCTACATGAGATGATCATTTTGACCTTACTGTCTTTTTCCTATGGACACTAAAAGTTTCCTTGCCTTAAAAGTTTGTTTTGTTTACCTTACTAGTTCCTATTCATTCCTTCAAATACACTTTAGGCAAAATATCTTTCAGTACACCACTTCTGGTGTCTCAGACTTGCTTATTTAGTTCTTTGGGTACCCCTACAATCCTGAGCAAAACCTTGTTGTATTACATTAATATTATGTGCTTAAATCCCACTTTCTATCTGATTTCTATCTCTGTTTGTAAACTATGTTTGACTCATGGTAGTTTCTCAATAAATGTTTACTAAACTGAATTAAACTCAGTTTATTTCTTACCTGACTGTGGTGCATTCATCTGGCTCTATATTTTTATTTCCTGGTCTTTGGCTTTTTTTGTGGTGACTTTGCCTCAATATATTTCCAACTGTCTGATTTTATTTTTGTGCATGTAATAACTAGTATAATTTGGCATTCATCAAGGTGGATGAGAAATTTTGGTACAGTTTTGACTTTGGAATATTTTTGTTAATGGCAAGTAGGAAACAGAAACCCCTTAAACAAACCTACCGTTTTTGCTCATGATCCTGTCCTGTTAGCATTTTCATGGGCAGCCTGAGGCAGTCTACTTATGAAGAATTGTACAGGAAAGGTTTTGGAACTATGGAGCTTCTGTTCTTGACCAGAAGTCATTTTGTATTGGCTTCCTCTCTTGTAAAAATAAAGATCTAATTATTAACATCAACATTCACTTTTTAGATATTTAGTCAAACTTGGTTCTCAGTGAAATCTAAACCTACTTACGAAAGAGTATTTCTGATTCTGAAACAGTCATTACACATGCCAAGTTCACTGTTAACCATTCTTAGGACTTTCAATCTGTGATTTAATACCTATAAGTTTTGCAAATAAAATTCATAAAAACCTCAAGGTTTAAAATTTTAATTTTGTGAAGCTTTTTTCTTCCAGTCACTTCCATTTGTACTAATTTGCCTAAGTGACATTAAGCTTTCAAATAATTTGACCCAAGAAATGCACGATTAGCTTAACAGCTCTACAGTGGGTTGATGAATTTTTTATGCATGTGGTGATTTTTAAATTTAAGCAATCTACAATACTTCAAGTAATTAATAAAATAAAGGATGCTGCCATATTACACAGCCAACATGTAACATTCTAGGAGTGTGGTAAAGATGTAAGTTTGTATAACCAATCCAAAGTAGTGTTTTAACCTGGAGAGTGACTTCTCTGAGAACACCATTTACCTCACTAGATACAGATGCACAGATTTTCAGTTCACTGTAGAATATTATGATTTCTAGAATCAAGACACTGATTGCAAATGCTTTTTCTTCTGAACTCAATTTGTCTTTGCTTTTTAACAGCTTTATTTCATCCCAGAAGTAAACTCCCCTGGTACAGATAGTTCTCTGTGTAATTTTGACTTGTAAGCAGGTGCATTTAAAAAAAAAAAAGATTCCCCTGGGCCAGTAGAATTTTCTTAATTCCTAAGAATTCTGAAATTAACATCTAACTCAGCAGAAGGGAGAGGAAGTTTGTACATGCTTTACTTTCCTTCTGTTAAACTTAAAGACATAACCCTGCACCTGTGTGAGGCCTATCTCTAATTTTAGCTTGGATACTCATCAACTTTCCTCCTACAAGTATCCCTCTGTTTCCTGAACACTTTCTCTTGAACTTTTCCAAGCAGCCTTCAACATACTTTTCATGATATCATCTTAAATAACAAAATAAAGTGACAAGCAAAATAGATTTTTTTTTTTTTTTTTGGTACCGAGGCTCAAACTCATGACCTAGTTCTTCCCAGGCAGGTGCTTATGCCACTGAGCTAAATCCCTGGCCCCAAAATAGAATTCTTGACTTCTCTACACCTTTAGCTTTTCTATCTATATGTTGCTTTTTATAGCAAAATTCTTCAAAATAGTCATGCCTGTCTATATCTCTTCTATTTTTTTGTCAATTCTCATGCTGACTTCTGGCAACTTAATTTCATTATGAATTTTAATTAATAATCTCTTTGTATCAAGTCCTTTGACTTTTGCAGTCACCATCCTTTCTGATTCTAGATCCTCTCTGATTCTTAGACTTATTTTTGTAAATAGGTAGTAGGAGAAATGATGGCATGCCGATTTTCAGTCATGACTTCAGGAGATCCTGTGTCCTTTTCTTTCTTTCTTGGAAACTTGCCACCATTCTGAGACTAAGTCAGGGCTATCCTTTGAAGACACTTTTGTCATTGCTGCACTTGAAGGCCTTCTAGAAAAGCTGACCTCTAGGTTACTTGCTGGATGACTATGGGAGTATGAACCTGCCAGGTTGGTATCAGCTGAGCCTCGCCCGGGCTAGCTGAGCCACCCAGTTGGCCTATAGAGATGTGAGACATTGTAGTTACTTTAAGTCTTTTAGTTTTTGAAGTGATTTGTTATATAGCAATTGCTAGTTAATATACTCTGCTAATAGGGCTGTCATTGCTACCAAATGTCCAAAATATCAAGGTCACCAGGACCCCTTAGTTCACTCTATTAAAGAGGCAATATTCTGTCCTCATGATCCCTGTATTCTTTCTCCATCTTACTTATTTCTTTTCCTTCTCTACCAGAGTTTTAAAAAAATTTTATTTAAAGAGGAAAAAAAAAAAACAAAACAGAAAAAAGTGTAGAAGTAATACAGAATTTAAAAAAAAACTAAGAAATCACTAGTTGATTAATTACATACTGTCATCTTAGAAATAGTTGTTCAAGTTACAAAATTAAAGCATACAAAGTGGACATTCAAACAGTAAGACTGCAAATAGTTCTGCTCAATAATCCAACAAAAACTTAGTATCTACCAGATTCTTAAATGTTGGCAGTCCCAATAGTCTTGTAGTATAAGCTCTTTTTTAAATTTGTACAGTTTTTCTTTTATAATACCACTCAATTTCATGTATTTATATATGATGTGTATATAGCTAATTCCAAATACAAATCCCTTGACTTGCTGTATCTTTTCTCTCAATTCCAGAATCATGCTCTTAAGTCTATTTGGAATCGTCATACTAGTATGTAACAGAATTACAAACTTAATATGGTAACTGCTAGCTCTAGTTTTCTGTCTTCTAAATCTTTTTCAGTTTTTACTGGGTTTAATATTTATCATTCTCCCAGCCAAAAATTAAATTTACATATACCTTGCTGGCTCTATTCCTAAAACACATTGCAACTGAGATCATTTTTCACTATCTCTTACAACTGTGACTTACCATCATCTCAGGTTTATAGAACTTCAGTTACTTTTTAACTGGTTTTTCTGTTTTCAGTCTTTTCTAACTGTGTTCAAAGTTCTCTTTACAATAGCCACAAAACCCTTTTCAAAGGTTAATTCTAATTATGGTCCCTTGGTACTACTCCTCCAATGGCTTCCTATGGCAATTCAAAGAAAATTTAAACCTTTTATTCTCTAATAGTTTATATGATTTGCTACAAGCCATAACGATCAGCCACTCTGGTTTCCCTCAGGCTCCTCAGGCACTCCAACATCATCTCAGCATCTCTGTCTCCATTCTTTTTACTTATTCCTATTCCCTGAGGATTTTAATTTTTTATTTTTTATGACTGGTATCTTTTTATCCTTCCTTTATGCCATGGACAAAAGTTGTTCTGCTTTTTCAAAGGTCTTTGGGGGTTGTACTGGTAAAACAGTTTTCTCCTAGAGTCATAAGACTGATTTAAAACATCTAAAGTTTAATTGTGCCCGTAAGTATACTCTAGTCTCAGGTTTCCATATCTGTGACATGTGAAGGAAATACCAAATATAATCAATAGTTTTACCTAGGAATAAAAATTTATATTTTTAAATGAAAATGTCCCAATTATAAAACTATAGATCCTTATAAATCTATATAAATATAGATTTATCCTTTAAGATTTAATTTACGCATTACCTTTCTGGGCAAGCATTTCTTGTCTTACATGAAATGTTATTCACATTTTCCTATTGAATATTTCTTGTCTGAGTGCATTGGCTACATTCAGATTTTAATCACTGTTTTACAAACTGTTTCTTCATTAATCTTGATGTCCTTCTAAAAGCTCTTATGTCTCTTGCATCTTTTTTCTATTGAAATACAGACCTTGATTTTGGCATCTTTAGTCAGTGTGTGAAACAAAGTAACCTTAAGAAATATCTATTGAATTGACTAGAATAAATAGGTATCAGGTTGAATGCTATTGCTTTGTCTGAATATCTAAGCTTACCTTTGAAACATAAAATTTTGGAAGGCAGAGATTTTGTGTTACATTTCTCTCTCTTTTTTTTTTTTAGCTTCTAGTACACTCTAATGCATACATCAGTAGTGCACTCTTCACTGGATTTGTGCTTCACCTAGACTAGTGGTGATTAATTTATGATGCAGGTTGTTTTTCTATTAAGACAAAGATGTTAATCTATGAGTTGTTTTTTCTAATCTTAAACTTCGATATTCAGGTTTAATTATAGTATTAGCACTTTGTGCAAAATAGGTAAGTTTTGGGTTTTGGTTTGGGCATTTGTTTTTAATAGGTTCCCCATCACCGCTGGGCTTTTATCTCCTACCATCAGGATTTCTTTCTTTCTTTCTTTCTTTCTTTCTTTCTTTCTTTCTTTCTTTCTTTCTTTCTTTCTTTTAAAGATTTTATTTAAAGAGAAACAAAAGCATGTAAAGGGTAGAGATAATACAG